>VZTT01056280.1:0-18703 GCA_013400855.1 Buphagus erythrorhynchus
CTCCCAAACCTCCAAGGAAAAAGCCATTTGACGGGTTGCGTAGCTCCAGGACTGCCGTGGCAGCGCTTCTTTATCCCTTTGGGTCCGTGGAGATTCCCCGTTCCTCTGGGAGCGCGGAGCGCGGGGCCGGCGGAGCGCGGGAGCCGCGGGGCCGCCGCGGGCGCGGAGGAGAAGGCAGCGATGCACAAATGTCTCTTCTTGCCCCCGCACCAGCATCGGGCGTGGCTGTGGGAAGCGAAGAAGTGAAGAGTAAAGTCCGAGGCCAAACAGCAAATTAATTGCAGCGTTAGGAGCAGACGCAATGTCTTCAGACTCCCATCCCTTGATTGAATCACATTTGCTTATTGCAATATATTTATGAAGTTTAAGCTTAAAAGTCGCTAATACTTTCCAGAACCAATTTCTGTATTTGCTGGTCCTTGATTTCTTTCGTATTCAGCTGAAACGTGCCTTTTGTGCTATGTTCTTTTCTTTTGCAGCTAACTCAGACAGAATTGTTGTCAGCCTAAAGGAGGCCTAGAGGAATATTTTCCTAGTGGTGGGGTGGGAAGAGCTCCCATGACTTGTCAGGCTTTACAGTGTACAAATATTTGTAGAACAGGTAAAATCTGTAACCAGTGTATTCATTGCTCCTTTTGTTCACTGTGGAGGTGTCCAGGGCTGATTCCTCTTTGCCCTTTGCAGTGTCCCCGTGAGCTGCCATGGGGGGGTCGGATCAGGGTGGATTTGATGATCTTGGAGGACTTTTCCAACCTCAGTGCTTCTGTGAGGAGGCTGACACTCGTGGGGAAGCAGAGGAATTCCTTCTGGGACAAAACTCCCATTGTCCTCACCCACAGAGCTCCTGTCCCTGCAGTGTCCATCCTGCTGAGCTGCCAGGCAGTGCCACCAAGGGACGGTGACAGCGGGGGGACGCTGGAGTTTGGTTCCATTGAAGAGCACAATATTCAGGCTTTAGTCATTGCACAGTGGGGTTTTTTTTATTTCTTNGTGTCCCCTGCAGTGTCCATCCTGCTGAGCTGCCAGGCAGTGCCACCAAGGGACGGTGACAGCGGGGGGACGCTGGAGTTTGGTTCCATTGAAGAGCACAATATTCAGGCTTTAGTCATTGCACAGTGGGGGTTTTTTTATTTCCTCCCATTGCTTCCCAAACCAGCAAAGGCAAAAAGCTGAAATGCAGGTTTGGAAGTGGGGAGGTGCTTCTGTGTTTTGGTGAATCCATCCCAAGGAGGAGCCCGATGAGGGGGCTGTGACACAGCCCCGAGGTCACATTTCAACCAGGACAGTCCCCTGCACCCACTCAGCAGAATTCATGTGTGACTGGTGAGGATTTTGTAACCAGATTTTGGAAATCACTACAATTTTTGCATGCTGAATAGCTATTTATATACATATATATTTTATATATATATATATATATAAAATTATATATATCACAAATGCAGGCCACGTGTCCGATTCAGCTTTGCTTTTGATGAATGAAATACTTAATAAAAATGAATGTTGAAAAGGGTTTTTTTTTTTTATTTTGGAAAGACATCTATTTAAATTTTTTTTTATTACACACCTTTGATGTAAAAACTAAGAATTGGTTAGACAAAAAAAAACATATATACTACAGATAAATCTTTATTAGAAACCACATTAGATACAGGTGGTATGGAATTTTTAAATGTTTGTTACATAGCATGGACATTTTATTTTACATATCAGAACATAAAGTCATTTTACTACTACAAGCTGTCTCTGGGTGCATTTCAATAATTAGTATAAAAATGTTCCATGGTGAATGAAGATGTCTCCTCTCTCTTCTGTCTCCTGCTGCCTGACTACACCAACCTCACACTTCCCAAGGTGCACACCTGACCCTTTTTTCACCATCTCAAAGCTCCACCATCAGGTTTTAGGTGCCCATGGGTTTATTTGGGATTTTTCTGGTGTTTCTTTTCTTTAGGGGTCACATGAGTTGATCTGAGCACTGAGTTAAATGCAGCCACTGATCCCCAGAGCAGCAAAGCCACGTTCCTGTGCCTGGGTGCAGCTCAGTGGTAAAGAATTAAATGGGGGAGGGAGGGAGGAGAGGTCTGGGGGTGTCACTGCCCAGAATCTGCAATGCTCAGCTCATTTCTCACTGTGACACTGGATCAACACTGAACCAGACAAATGGAACCCAAAAATGAGTGGGGTCAGCAGCCCAGGCTGCAAAGGAAAATCTGCCTGGATCTTCTGCCTGTTTTACAAAGGTGACCAACAATAACAATGTCGTTTTTAATGAATAATCACTGCTCCTTGTTAAACCATTTTTCATGCACCTTCTGTTCATCCATGCAGTATTTATTGATTTAAGGCAGTTTAAAAAGCAATTCCTGTAAGAATTGTCCCAGAACCTTTCAGTCAATGCAGGGAGTGCAGAGAAATCTTGATCATGTAATGAATGCAAGTTTTACCTGGCAGCCTTTGCAAAGGGCAGGGCCCAGGCTCTGTCCCCAGCAGCCACTGGAGCTGAGTGAGTGTCCTGGGAATCCCTGTGCCAAATAATGAGCTTTTCCTTGTAAAAATAGCACAGGATATTTATGAGTACAGGACCTGATTGGGAAAGGCTGAGTTAGCATAAAAATGTGCAAAATTTGGATATATGCTAATCTGGTCATCTGGGTTCCTTTTATAGTCACTGGAGAGAGATCAGACATTGAGATTAAATGGGATGAATCATTCTCCAGTGACAATCTTTTTCCACTCAGAGGAAAGAGCAGATTTCCCATTTCCAAATGGCTAAAAAGTCACATTAGTGGGATCCCCCTCCTGTGTGACTGACAAAAACATTCAGACATCACTGAATTATTTACAAATCCCGCTCAAGATGATCACAGGAGAAAAAAAAAAAAAAAAAGCTGGTTGTATTAATTTATGGGATGGAAACAGGTTGTTCTTTTTTAGTTTGCTTTATGTTTTCATTGCAAGATTTCTAACCTGAGTGTGTGTCCAGTCCCAATCCCAGGCTCCCAGGTGAGGCACCCAGTTCCATTTGATTTCTCCTGCTTTTCCCACCTGGAAAGGCCTGGCAGGTGCTGGTCCTGCTCGAGGTCCTGGTTGAGCAGGATCATTCCCAGGGATGAAGCAGAGCACAGCAATCCTGAGTGTCCTGGAGGATGTGCTCTGTTTGTTTTTCAAATCAGAAACACTAAACTGGGGACATCACTAAAAAAAATCCCAACAACCTGCACAGCTTTAAAAGAGATCAAGTGTGCTCACTGTGTGCCAGTTTGATTTACTACAGTTTAAACAGCTTTTAATTCTCAAGAATGTGGAGGTTCATGTGTGTGGAGGCTTTTCCAGCCCCGGAGTTCCAGCCCAGAATGGCAATCCAAGCTCAGGGAATCCAAGCCCACTTCAAATCAGATTAAAGCAAAAATTACCAAGTGAGAAAAACCTGAATACACACAAGGACTGTTTTCCATTGATGTGCTCTAATCTGTATAAAAGGCCCAGGGAATTTTTAAATTCTGTTTTTCTTTAAGGTAGATGTCCAAATTTAATCTTGGTGCAGGCTCAGTTCCACCCAGCCCAGCAGCACTCGGTGCCAGACTGAGCTTGGACTTCCCTCTAAATAGAACAAATATTTGTATCAGCTTGCTGAGAATGTGAGTAATAGGAATATTTGCCAAAATTTAAACAAGCTAAACTTCAGTCCTGCCAAAAGCCCCACCATTCAATCTGGCATCACTGGCAGCTCACAGGCTCAAGAGGGGCCTATGTCTGGAAGAGCTGGGGTGTTTTTGGCAAACATGAATTTATTTTTCTCTCTCTCCACATTTTGGAAAATTTGTGCCTCTATGTATTAATTTATGATGTCATTAAATAATTCTTTTTGCAGCTTGTATAGAAAGAATGTTTCTTTTGAAGATGAGAACTCCCCTGAGGATGGTTATAGTGAAAAATTCCAGCCAGAGGGGGAAAAAACACTCCTCTCTCCTTGGCCACTCATGTTTCTGCAGTAGTGCTTAAACAGCAAAAAATTGACAATATTTTAATTTAAGGACCTGCTCCAAGGAGGTGCCATGCACTTGACTGTGACAAGAGGCAGCCTAAATTCAGTGTGACTGGAGGGGTTTTATTCCTGTGATAGCAGGCTGGAAGAGAAATCATGAGCCTGTGATTTGCTGGTAGAAAACATCACGTTTTGAACTGATTTGCTCCCTGCAAAGAACAGGATCAAGATTAAAAATTAAAGAAAAGAAAATTTCGGGAGTGGTACAAGCAAAGGAGTAAGCCTTGTCCAACACGAACCTTATTTAATGTGCAAACACTGCCATGAGAGAAATGCCAATAAAACACATTTAGGGGTTTAGGTGGTGGTTTCATCTCAGGGTTCACAGCCCCTTCTTGCCCAGCCTGTGTCCTACTTAAACCAGAATTAAATTTAAACCTGGCATGGGCTGCTCAGCCTCACTGGGAAGTGATTGGGGAAGGTGATGCCCTTGGGGCTTTGTGCCACCTCGCTGGGTGTTTGTGCCCCCATTCCTGCCAGGAAGATTGTTTTCCTGGTCATGGGCAGCAAATGTTCCTGTCTGAGCACTTTTGGGATTGCCAGCTCAGATGTCCCAATGGATTTAGAGCACCAAGGTGCCTCCAGGGTGGAAATTGCCCTCCTGAGCCCCAGCCCACCTTTGGAACCAGGTCCTGAGAGAAGGAAATAAAAAAAAATATTAATTAGTGCAAAGAGCTAATAACATTAATTCAATTAAAATCAGGATAATTGCAGGTTTTGTTAATTAGAAACTCATTTAATAAAAGGAAAGCAAACCCCACTGCAATGAAAAGAGGAGGAATATCTACAACAGGTCACAAGGCTCTTGTTCCACTGAAAAATACTGATGGGGAAGAGGTTTGAAGGAGTATTTGGCAAATGTCAACATTTTTAATCTGGGTTTTTTTGTTGTCATTCTCCTTAGTTCTCAGCAAACACTAATTTTTGGCTTTGAACCATACATTGCTGCAGTTTTGAGGAACATTTTCATCAGGGCTGTATTTACAAACTGGTGGAAAGTTGACTTTTTAATAAGAAAAATTAGGTGGAATGTCAGCACCATCTACTTGGGCAGCAACAGTTTTAACAGTCCTGAAAATCAAAATTTGACAAATGTATCTTCTAGCTGGGAGGTTCACACTGATAACAGGACACTGGGCCAGATCTGTGTACTAATGCTCAGCCCCTGCCAGCAGGGATGGACAAATCCTTGAACATTTTCTGGAGAACAACGTGTACAGAGAACAATTCCTGACGTCAGGCAGGCAGCAATGCCTGCTGCAGTTCAGCAGAGATGAAAAGCAAAGATTTTTGTGTTTTCATGCCAAAATCCTAAGGCTCAGTCCTATTTCTGTTGAAGTCAATAGGAAAACTTTTATAGACTTCAGTGTAGCAGGAGCAGCCCTTTAATCTTCCCCTCACCAAGCCCAGGCTGCAGCCTTGGGCTGTGCAGTGCAGCTTAGGAAGGAGCCACAGAGTATTTGAGTTTGATGGATGACACAGCCACAGTGAAAATTGCACTTTACTCATGCCCAGGGTATCTGAGCAGCTACTGAGAGAATAACAAGAGTCTGAATCTAATATTGTATTTAATATCAGCTGTGAATCCAGCACATGAAAGGATAGCTGAAAATGGAACAGAACCATACCCAAAGCATTGATTATCCCCTCTAAATCCAAGAGTTCATTTTAGCCTGAAACTTTGGAGCAGATTGCCCTGGCCATGAGGAATCAATCACAGGACATCCTGCAAAGGTGATGAACTTGCCTGGTGCATCAGAGTAATGTGAACCAGTTGGGGTGCAGGGCTGGAGGCAGAGGGGACAGCTCCTGAGCAGGGCAGGGATGGCAGTGGGGACAGGGAATCCTTTCCATTTCCATTTCCAGTAAAAATCAAAGTAGCCACAGTGCCTCACCTGATCAGACATCTTTGGGGGAGGACTTGGTCTAAGCCTTACTCATGAGAACAGCAAAGGTGATGAAGAGTAAAAGGATTTTATCCAAATAAAAATTCTGCCTGAAATGAGTCTGTTCTTCCTTCTCATCTTTCTGACGACACAGCCAGTTCAAAGCTTGGAGAGATCCCCCACTCCCCCTCACCCTTCCCTCCCTTCCCACCATTTATCATTCTGAAGGCAAGGAGACAGCTTAGGGGCAGGGAAAGCTTCCACTGGGATTTCTGTCCAGGATCACAGTGCAGGACTGGATTTACACCCAGCATCAGAACTGAGCACTTGCCTGCAGCCCCTCTCCCCTTCCCCACCAGTAACAGGTAAGGAGGAAGGGATTTTAACTCTGCTTAAACATTGCCCAAGCTCTGCAGGCCTGGGAGGGGTCCAGCATGGGCTGGAGGGGTTTTGTCCTTTCAGCCATACAGGACATTCAGCATGAGGCAGGGAGGGTGGAATGCTGACACCCCTGTGCATCCACTGACCATCCTCCCTGCACTGATACAGAAACCTGGGAGCAGCAGAGACATTAAACCAGCATGTGCAAACTGAAATACCCCAAAGCTCTGAGAATTCAGGGGAGTAAGAACTGGGTGAGCAGTGCTGGGAGCTCAGTGCCTGCTGCACACACAGCCCCCCTCCTCCTGCCAAATTCTGGCTTCAACATGCAAAGAAGTCTGTGCTAAGGTCTCATTTAGACCAACTACAACTGCAAATCAGCAGATGTGGGGTTAAACCCCCACACTTACCTGTATTCCTCCCAGCTGGGAGAGAACAGCTCCCATTGCAGGCTATGGGCTCCATGAAATTGAGGATTCACAAATGCTCCTACCCCCAGCCCTTAGTGAATGACTTGTTTCATGCATAACACAGAAATAACATCCCCTCACCTCTGGCAAGTAGCTAATCAGATTGTCCCAAAATCAGTTTTCATCCTATTAACAGCAAAAGAAGGGGAAGCAGGAGGTCAGGAACCAGAAAAACATGAGCTGGAAAACTTAAAGGAGAGAAAGGGGGGAAAATAAACATAAAATCATTAAATATAAATTCTTTTTTCTTGCCAAGGAGCAAAAGCAACAGGCAAAGGAGTTGCAGTGTTGGATGAGTTATGAGTAATCAGTAATATGGAGGGGTTGAGGTTGTTCTGTTCACTTCTTTTTGCTGCTTCTCTTCTCATCATACAGAAAGAACCATGGATAACACAGCTTCTCACAGCTCAAGAAACCAGATCTCTGAAAATGTGCAAAAAAGGAGAAAAGTGACTTTTATCCTATCTAAGACAGACTAAACATCCCCTTCCTCCTGGGATCTCTTATTACTACTTCAGTTAAGTTTCAATTTTTCAGGTACATGGGCCAGTCTCAATTATCACATTGATGTTAATAAAAAAATACTAATAATTTCCAAAGGACAGGATATTCTCCTTCCACAGGTACTGTCTGACCCTTCCTGACAGTCTAACACAGTAATAATTCCTTACTTGGCTCCCCCACCACATTGCAATGTTTGTTTGGAAATACTTTGTTCCTTTCTGTTGTTCCTGACTGTGGGTTCAGATCCTTGGTGGGGCAATGGTTCCTTGAATTGGTTTTCCACAGCTGAACTCTTGTGTCCTTCCCAGTTTTCCTTTCCACAGATACTGCAGTGCACCATTTCAATGAATCATGCTTTCTTCTAATAAAATATTATTTCAGTTTGATGCCAAAGGCCAGATTTCCATAAAAGAGATTCAGAATGAGTAATAAGCACAGCAAAAGTGATTTTTATTCTTCTGCGTTTCCCTCCCCACTCTCATTTTTGGGGGTCAGAGACTTCTTAGAAGACCAGTGGCATTAGAACTGCTATTTTATATCTTTAATTTTGTTTAGGAGCTGCCTTTTCTGTTGGTCCATCAGCCAGGTATTGAGGTGTTTCCACCTTCCTCATGCTCCTGAGCAGGGCCATCAGGAGCCAGTTTAGTTCTTGATTCAACAAAATCTCTCTTATTCCTCTGACCTTTCTCACCCCAGCTCCTACAGCCAGGAGCCAGAGGCAGCAGCCAAGGCTCAGGACAGAGAAGCCCCAGGGGAAAAGACTTTTCCCCAAGGGAAATCTCCTGCTTATCCCTCTCAGCCTCCCACCTCCCCTCTTGGCAAGGTGAAGACCCAACAGGAAAGTGGTGGAGCCAAAATTTGGGACATTTACAAGGCAGAGCAAAGCTGAGCCAGCCTCCCTGGCAGCAGGGATGGAGCCTGGAATGAGGGATTTGCTTCCTGGCTGTGGATAACCACTGCCCAAACTGCAGCAGAGAGCACAGCAAACTCCAGCTTGTAAATGCACCCAAACTTAACAACAGGGATACACAAAGGAATCGCTGAGTAGGACCCAGGTAAACACAACTCCTCTGCTTTGGGTGTTTGTTGCTAAACTGGAAACATCTTCAGCTCTTCAGGGTACCAGTGATGCCTTTCATGTGCTGGTACCATGCCCTGAGTAGGGAATAACTGGGAATTGCCAGTGTAAAGTGATAGTAAAGGCTGTCCTCACTTTTCATTTAATAGGGTACATTCCTTTTTGTAATATTGCTGAAAGTCCCTCAAATCTAAGTGAAATAAAAACTGTTCTTTTACTTACTGCTAATAACAGCCAGTTGTGCTGTCCTTGAGAGCCACACATAAAAGCAGTCAAGAAATATTTTCAAATGGTAAAATACTGCACTATAAACGAGACTTCTGGAGATGTTACCTAAATTAGCCTCGTTCAAATGCCTTTGTGATATTTAATCATAATCATAAAAGTCAGAGTGCTTTTGCCTTTCCATCAGAAACCAGCCTTATATGTTTTGCTAGTCCCAGCTCCACACGGGCTGGGTGTCGTGGTGTATAATTTCATAGACACAAAGACACTTCACTACCATAGCTCTCATTATTAAACAATATATTTTAATTGTCACCACCTTTCTCATATAGACATGGGCCAAATCTGCCCTTATTGGCTTCAACTGAGCTCCACAAGGGATGAATTTGGCTCAATATATATAAAAATACAGCAAGTCTAGTAATAAAAAGAAATGTTTGGGTTTCTTTTTTTATAGCAGCCGGGGTTTTTTTGCCATAGGAACACTCATGCCTGGCCAGTAAAATCCCCTGATAAAGAACTAAAGTGTTTAAGACTTCATATGCAGAATAGCCCATGGTGTTTAATTACAATAGCAAAGATGCCATGCTATAAAAGACTTTCTTACCTGGAGAAGGGATCCATGCTCTCCAATGAAGCTTAATTACCCAGGACATGCTGAGTTTTCCCCTCTGGCAATAACCTCTAACACCAATAACTCTGCTGGTTCTTTTGACATCTGAATAGTTGAATATTGTTAATTTTTGCTCTAATTTCCTTATTTGGGTTACAGCTTTCCAGTGGTTTGCTTCTGATGAAAGTATTGAGCATTAGAAGAATTTAATTCCTGGGACATTCCTCTTCCTTTCTTCCACTTTTCCCTTGGAATTTCGCTCTCTCAGCCTGCTCTGGCACTCCTGCTCCCCCATCTCCTTCCCAGCATACTTGGCTCCAGATGGAGATTTATGCATTTCCCCTCCTGTGATCCTTTCCTGCTCCACCAGCAAAGGTTTCAGCTTCATCCCAGGCCCAGAAGATGCAAATTTCTGCAGAATGAATTTACTTTAGACTTTAAAGGAAAAACTTTACCTGGCTGCCAAGCACTCCCGAGTCATTGGTTTCACAGCTCTCACACACAAACACAGGGCACAGCACAGTAAAAATCCCCATCCAGCTGATATTATTGTGGAGAAACCGAATCTTTGTTATTTATTGAGTTATATCAGATTTATAGCTCACATTTTATTGATTCATAAAGAGAAGATTCCATTTTTACCTGGAAAATGCTGCTTTTTGTGGGGAGGGGAGGAAACCTCTCCCTTGGAAAGCGCTGGGATCTGGAGCCATGATTTAGAACCATCACCTGCATGATCCTCCTCATCCTCACTCCTGCATCCTCACTTTTGATGGAGCCAATTTCCTGAGTGCATGTGAAAGCCTGTGGCTGCAGCCTGGAACAATCCTACCTCAGTGCTTCCCTTCTGCTGTTGATCCTTTAATTTCCTCCAGCCGACTCCTGCAGGGGACTCACAGTTTTATGCTGCTCTTTTGGACTAATCATTTACAACTGAGTTGAAAAAAAACAACCAAATCCCTTCTCTGTTGCTACTGCTCCATGGAAGGGTTACTAATTGGGATGTACTTCCAGCCAAAAAGCAACACAGGCTCAACAGCAATTCACAGCAACCTGAAAATTCTGCCCAAAGCTTTCTAACCTGAGCAGTTTTTCAGAATTTTACTCCAAAAATTAGGGTTGCAATCCATAAAATTCCTCTGTAGGGCAGATTTTCACACTTTGAAAAGCCAGGAGAGCAGAAAGTCAGAGAAAACTGATTAATGGATGAAATCACAGTGGCAAGATCTGTTCTGATGGTTGGGAATGTTACACCCAGGGCTCTTCTCATGGGCACAGGTCTGGGTATGGAAAATACAAAATTGAAAAGCATCTGCAATTACAGATCTGGAAGAAAGGCACAAGCTGGATTGGAAGTTTAAAAACATGTGCCTTAGGGGGAACTGTTACCTAATGACAAAACAGGAAACGAGGTTAAATACAGAAGGGACATACATTAACTTCTCTGAATTATTGATGTTTGTGGTCTGTAAAATGGAGATCAAAACAGTAATTTTATTATGTAGGAAAACCAATATTCATTTAAGGTTATTTAAATAAAAAAAAAAGTATTAAATTCCAACTTAAAGCTGAGAATCTGATGGCCAACTCTTAGGCAACAGCCATATTAATTTATTTTATCCTGTTAATTATGTAATCACAGATGCACATCCTTCCAAATACATTTTTAAATAGTGCAGCTTTTCTGAGCTGTGCTAATAACAGCCATCACAACAGTTGTGATTTAAACACACAGACATAAATGATCATTTATTATAATTCTTTTTTTTTTCCCATACATTACAGTATGGAAATAATATGGATAAAATTCTTCTCGAAGAATTATTTTATTGCATTAAAGGATAAATTTATACAACAGTTTGATGCATTTTACACACCTGCAACCACTACAAACTATTGCTAAACCTTTAAAAGAATACAAGCACATTACTTGAAGTGAAAACAAGCCCACAGCAGATTTTTAAGACCAGAAATGGGGTTTGCAGCTATTTCTGGCTGTATCAGCCAGTCAGACTCACCCTAAAAATCAGCAAATTCAACCTTTCACATGCTCATGATAAAAAGCTGAGATTCAATTAAAAAATATTCTGGCATCCTAACCCAAGTGTATCCCAAGCTACTTTAGGGACAGAAAGGAGACTTGAGGGGACAGAAAGGAGACTTGAGGGGACAGAAAGGAGACTTGAGGGGACAGAAAGGAGACTTGAGGGGACAGAAAGGAGACTTGAGGGGACAGAAAGGAGACTTGAGGGGACAGAAAGGAGACTTGAGGGGACAGAAAGGAGACTTGAGGGGACAGAAAGGAGACTTGAGGGGACAGAAAGGAGACTTGAGGGGACAGAAAGGAGACTTGAGGGGACAGAAAGGAGACTTGAGGGGACAGAAAGGAGACTTGAGGGGACAGAAAGGAGACTTGAGGGGACAGAAAGGAGACTTGAGGGGACAGAAAGGAGACTTGAGGGGACAGAAAGGAGACTTGAGGGGACAGAAAGGAGACTTGAGGGGACAGAAAGGAGACTTGAGGGGACAGAAGGGAGACTTTAGGGACAGAAAAGAGACTTTAGGGCCATCAAGGAGGAGCTGGAAGGGCTGGAGGATGGCTCAGGGGCTGGCTGTGCGTGGCAGGAGCAGCACGAGCGCGGCCGATTTATGCGCTGTTAATTCCCCCCTCAGACGATCAGCCTCAGCCTGCTCTGATTTCAGCAGGAAAATCTCTGCATGGAGATCAACACTGCTCTCAGGCATAAGATCCTAATTATTTGAAAGGCATTTGTTTTCATAGCTTTTTTTTTTTTTTTTTTTAATGTGTCCAAGTCGATGGCATTTTAATGCCTTATTAAAAGGTTGTTTTACAGCAGCCCTCTGTTCACTCGCAGTGCCCATGGCTGTGCTTTGTGCTGCAGGATTGCACTTCCACAGAAATATTTTCCAAATTCCCTGTAAAAGTGGTGGATATTTCCTAAGACAAATAGTGGGAGGATTTTTACCTGCTCTAATTTGTCATTGATAGGGGAGATAGGAGTGGATGTGTGTGTATGTCCCTCTGTTTGTGGTCTGCTGGCAAAAAAGGTTTGTGTTCATGAAAGGATATTCTTGCTAGCTTGGGCTCAATTTTATAGGGCTTTTTTAGTTACATAAACAAATGGAAATGTTTTCATTTCTGGGTTTCTTTAATTCAGTTGAAACCACAGCAAGACAAAATATGCTAATGCTCCCCTACCATGTTTTCAGCCCAGACATTGCCATGTGAGGTCTGTAAATGCACAAGAAATTAAAAAATTAGGCAATTCAAATTTGGAATAAAATGAAATTGATGAGAAGTTCTTACATTAAATTACTTTGAAGGCCATGTAAGGTAAACAAACATTCAAAAGTGAAAAGGAAGATAAAAACACATTTACCAGCATTCAGAGAAATATTTCTTTTAAACATATGGTGAAGCCTTTGCTTTGTTGCAGTGAAATGGCAGAACCCCCACTGAGTTCAGTGGGACCAGAATTTGTACCCAGGTGGCTCCTTCCCATCCCTCACACACAAATATTGTGCTGAACACCAGCTTGGCTGGGGTTGGCATTAAATAATTAAAGTCCTTTACTTATCTGTTTTATTAGTCCTGATGAATACATGGCATGGATCAGCAAAACTCTTCTAAGATAAAATAGAATCTAAATTGCCTGGTTTCAGTTCTGGAGGATTCTGTAGCAGCAAGCAATAATGAACAGATGAGGGAAGCAGCCAGACCTACAAAAGAAAGAGTATTTTAAAAGGACTGTACTTAGGGGGGAAAAAAAGGCTTTGCTTTTGTACATAAAGAGCTCTATTCATTAAAAGAAGTTTTTACAAATGTGGTTGTTTCAAATAGTGGAAAAGTGTGAAATACACTTAAAATGAGTAAAATTTGTGGGTTTTCCTATGGGTTAAATATGTGCCATACTAATAAAGCTCTCCTCACACCTCTTCTACCTCAGAGTCTTTGGCCTCATTCTGCAAGATGTTTTGAATTGAGGGAGCTCAGCACTTCCCTGGAATGGACCATTAGCCCTGCAAGGCCCAGCTCTGTAAGGATTTCAAGGGATCCTGAAGAAATCCTGTGAGCTGGGCACTGAGGGAGGCACAGAGCAGTGTCCATCACACACACACATGGCTGAGCTCCAGCACAGCTCCTGGGGAGGGGCAGCTGCTCCAGGAGTGAAGCAGGAATCAGAGCAGACACCAAGTCACACAAATCAGAAACATCCAGCAAGCTCAAACCTTCCTCCAGGCAGCCCCCAGCAGGTCAAATTTTAAACCAAAAATTGTCAGAATTCTGTGTAGGTGCTCAGACCTCATCACTGCAGAGTGCAAGCACCTCTCAAGTACAAATATAAATATATATACACACATGTATGTGGGGCCAGTGATTCAGAGACCCCAATATCAGGAATATCTCACTCCTGAGTCAGATATTTAATGACAATGTGCTGTTTCTGCACGAGGCTCTCCCACATCCAGTGCTCTCCTTCCCATTCTGTTTTTTAAAGCATACCTGGCACTTACACTGTATAAAAACCACATCAACAGTTCATACATGAAAAAACATCCCAGCCTCAGGTTTCATGAAAGGTGCCCCTGTAGTGCAGGTCAGCATTCCTGGATAACCCAGAGGAACCCAGCAGGACCATGGATTTACATGGGAGCTCGTTCAACAAGGGTTTATAAACTGATGGAAATCTTTACAGGACTCATTTTCCAGTATTTCACCCTTCCTTACTGTTGGAAGAAAGCTTCCAACAGCTTTAAAATGAAACAAAGGTGTTAAAATCTGATTATTTCTAAGTATCTAATTTCCAAGCTTTTGTCCTTGCAGTTTTCTGCCACCAGTGGTGTGCAGAAGCTGAGGTATCAGTGTTTAACATAAATGTGGTTAAACCCATTTCCCCTCAGCTCTGTAACTGGTATCTGGTGCTGCACATGTCAGTGACACACCTGAAATGTAAAATGACACCTCCAGGGTGGTTTAGGTACAGAAAAATAGGACATTTTAGAAAGCATGTCTTAGATACAAAAAAATTCAAAGCTTAATCTCTGCTGTAGCAAAATCCCTTCAAATTTTCATAGCACTTGGTTTAACATAGCAAGAAAATTACCAGTTCACATGCACTGACCCAAGGAATCATAATGATATTTTATAAATTAATAGGAATAAAAACACATGTTCCAGCCACATGGTATCATAACACCCTTCACTAAGGTACAGATTTTCTTTGCTTCATCCAACAGTAGAGATGGAGAATTTAATAGCATAATAATTTAATGTGCACTAACAATTTATTGTTTTAAATTAATTGCTGTATATTTATGTCAGGAGAGACTAATGGAGGATAGAGCCACGTGTTTCCTCAACACAGTTGTGGTGTTGAACAAACAAAGTCCACAGCAGGAATCCCAGAGCAGGAGTTGATGTCTTCACCCATTGCTCCAACTCCCTGTCCCAAAGGGAAGATTCCCAGGAGGACAACTGGGCATCAAACTTTGTCAGGGGCTCCCAGGTGACCTTTTCCTGATATTCTGGGATGGGACAATGTTGGGGTGAAGCTCCAAAGTTGCTCTCTGGATGAAGCTGTGCCTGAGCCTGTCTCACCCCCCAGAATCCCAGTTCCTGCCTTCCAGGTCCTGCAGAGTCCCTGCAGCCTGCCAGGATTTGGCCAAGCCTCTCCAAAGGTGAAACCTTCTCTGGGTTTAACCACTGTCAGATGTTCTTTGAGCAGAATATGAATTTTTCTCCTGAGAACAGAATATTTTGTTGTAACAAGCCCCCATCCCCTCCAGTGCTTTGATCCCTCTGTCAGTGCTGCCCCTGGGCCAGCAGTGTCAGCATCTGTGTCCAGCCTGGAAGGTGTTTGGAACATGGGGAGGTGAAAATGGGAGCAGTTACAAGAGGTTTTGTTAAAAAACATTTTTGAAAATGTTAAATCACACTGTGCCAGCCACTGAAATGGTTTCCTTCTCACCAAAGTCACGCAGTGGTTTTACAATATTAACAAAGCTACAAAAAAAATCTGCCTGAAATAGTAGCAGTAATCCTTAAAAAATCCTTAAAATAACCTTCACCTGAGTGGCACTGGCTCCTGTGTCCTTTTGTCTGTGACACCATTCCCTGGCTGGCTGTGTACTCACAATTAATCACTTCTGCTTCCAATGATTCCCTTGCCTTTGGAATTGATGTCAGCTGAGGACTTTCAGTGTGCTACAGAGCATTTGTAAATACATCAGTTCACACCTCAGTGTTGTACTTGTTACCAAGATACCATCTCGAGCTAATCTGATCCAGGCAGGCTGGAGCACAGCTCCTTCCCATCCTCAAAAGGCAGCAGGTGCTGGGCCAAAATCATCTTTTTAAACTTGCAGTAGGCCTTGTCCTGCTCTGGAAGCTGTTCCCTCCCCTTTTTCCTGTAACTTGGCTCTGCAGAATCCACTCCAGCCACCATTTGACTTTAATCAGAACTGTGAGTGAGGTCCAAAAATCGTTGAAAGCTCATTTATCCATCCCAGTTCACTCCCTTGATGCCCAGTAGCACTTTCTGACAGCGAGGTGCTGGGAATGGGTTGGTTTCCCTCAGAATCCATCTGTGGTACACCACTGTGTGCAGCCTGTGTGTTTATTGGAATCAGAGAACTGATTTTTAATGGGAAAAAACTTCTGAGAATCTAAACAGTACCCTGGAACTGGGATTGTGGCACAGCTGTGGTGACTTCAGCCCTGTTCACACAAGCACCAGCAGTGATGGCACCTCTAAATTCAGTAGAGTCTTGGAGGCTCTGTGGATCCTGGAGGTATTTCCTGGATCTTTAGGACTTGTATTGACCTTCAAGCTGTTATACTTTCAAAGTTTCAATTAATTGTGAAAGCTGGAGCAAAGCCAGAGTAAGTACACCCACTAGAGCATCACATGCTGCAGAGAAATCACTTGAAATCTTGCTGCAGCTCTGCATTTAAATGAATTTAGAATTTAAATTGCTTAGTGCAAGAGAAAAAACATCCTTTCCTTCAGATCCAGAAAAGTTTCTGCAAATGCTTGGCCCTTAAAATATGATTTCCACCACTTTACTTTGATACTGCCACAAGCAGCTGCTGTAGTAGTTGCCTTCTGCACTGGGAAAATCTCCTCACTCCAAATCAGTTATCTGCAAAGTCTATGCCTCATCTGAGCCACATAATTAAAGAAAATTTCCAGGGATTTCATTGGTAAGACAATACTTCCAGCTTGTATTACTCTATTACCAGCCATAATGATCTCCAAATCCTTCCATAGCCTATCCATCATTTTAGTTACATTTCTTGCTCAGAGGATGACTTTTCTAAATCAATTTCCCCACCTTTGGAAAGCCCTGTGTCTGCCAGCAGTCACTCTCCCTGCTTGAGCCCAATTTATTCTTTTCCAGCCCACCTTGTCCAATAACTCCAGTCTGAGAAAGGGACTTTATTCCATTCGTTTCCCAGATCCCAATATACATTCAGAAAGTAAACTGACCAAATCTAGAGAAAAGCTTTAAGCTTTATCCTCATTCCTCTGGAGCTCAGCACTTTCAGCTTCATGTCCTCACATTCCCTGAACTGATTGAAGAACATTCCCCAGACATTTCTGAGGCTCTGTCCTGGCCAGCCTCAGAACAGCTTTTATGGCCAATTTTTTTCATAACTCTAATATTAAACTGAACTACTTCCTTTATTTTTTTCACAGCTGCCAATTTTCCTTGTTTTACAAACGAAGATTATCACTTTTCCTAATTGTACAGTAAGGCCAGGGATCAGATTAGGATTGCCCCTTTTCATCATTCATTTTCCAAACAGGACTTGAGTTTCAGGATTTGGCTGCCAGGAGCTCCAACTTCTGCCCACCTTTCCAGTCATTCATCAGGGCTGGGATTTGAAAGGACCAGCCATGCTCCTCCTGAAGCCCAGAGCTCAGGTGGAGAGGGTTTGTTAGTTTGTAAGTTGATCTGAAATATCCCATCAGAATTATTCTTAAATTTCAAATTACAAGTTTGGTTTTCGTCCTAATTTCTCATCTCACAGCGATCACTGGCTGACAATCATTTGTTGCACTGTGGGCTTCAAATGTGAACTAAGATCCTTTGGTTCAGTTCCAAAAGGAATATTTTAGTTTATATCTTCATCTTTCCTTCTTTCTGCCATTTTCTGGGAAGTTCTCTGGGTGATGGCACTCAGACCTTGTCAGCTCAGCCTTGGGGGTCTGGATCCAGCCTTCCCACCCGGCCTGGGAATTCTCTAAATGTCCCCAGAACTTTCTTTCTTATCACAGGTCTCAGTCCTTCCAAAAAGGGCTTCCAGATGTTGCAGATTCTTGTTGCAATTACATCTGGCCACCTTTGATTTCTGGGTGAGTCCTGCAGAAAATAAGAGATTTGAGGAAAAAAAAAAAAAAAAAGAGAAAAAAGAAGCAACAACTTCTCAGATACTGGTGTTTAAAAACACTGTCTGGATGTTCTGAATTAATATTGTGTTAGAAGCAGCCAAATGGCTGCATGCCAGGGCTCAACCCAAGGTGTATTTTTATGGCAAAGCTATAAACCCACAAAATAAGTGGTTCATAATGGAAATTCTGACACACTTTTAATATTAAGAGCAGAAATGTACTGCTTGTGGCAAGTAAGTATTTGACAGCTGCAGTACTTACCTGTCAGCTGCAGTGCCTGAACAATCCATCCTGAAGGGAGGATTCCTCCTTTATCTCATCCTGCTCCAGCCACACGGTTTGGGGGCAGATGGGTCCAGCCCTGCTCAGCCATTCATCCTGGAGCTTTTCAAACCCCTTTTCTGGCTGATTACAGGCAAGAGCAACAATTGGGGTCCCCAGAGTTCTGCAGTGTGCTGGAGCTCAGCCTTGGCTCCAGCAGAGCAGCTTTCAGCAGCTGGAGGATGGGAGGATTTTTTGTACCACTGATCCTTCTGAGTGGCACTTCCCACAGGGAGACAGAGTCAGGAGGAACTGTGGGACTGAGCTGTCAATCAAAACCAAAAATCATCCCTGGAAACGTGTTGATAGCAGAGCTATGGAGCAGTCCTGGAGAAAGGAGCAACCTTGAGCAATATTTAGGATACTCTATCAGTTTATACAGGCAGAAAGATCATTGATAGGCTGTGAAAGTGATATAATAGAAAATATTTGCCACAATTAGAAAGGAGTAAAATGAATGGCTGCAACGAGTGTGCAAATGAGTGTGCAACGGGTGTGCAACGAGTGTGCAAATGAGTGTTCAACGAGTGTGTAATGAGTGTGCAACGAGTGTGCAAATGAGTGTGTAATGAGTGTGCAACGAGTGTGCAAATGAGTGTGCAAATGAGCGTGCAACGAGTGTGCAAGAAGTGTGCAATGAGTGTGAAAATGAGTGTGTAAAGAGTGTGCAACGAGTTTGTAAGGAGTGTGCAATGAAGGCATGATCAATCAATCGCCGATCGACTCGATCGNAGAGCGTGTAATGAGTGTGCAACGAGTG
>VZTT01056281.1:1534-18238 GCA_013400855.1 Buphagus erythrorhynchus
TATTTAGAAAGAATTTAATTCAAAAGCAGAACTTTTTGTTTTCAGGTGATTTTCTACCAGTGGGAGAAAATACAGCTGAGGAAGGAAAACAACCCCTCCTAGAATCTGATTGCTTAATAAGAAGAATGAGATGTGGTAAGATTAGTCAAACCAAGAGCTGCAAACCAAGAAATCCTAAAAATTGAGGCATCTGAGTCCTCCTTTCCTTCTACCCTTCACTCAACTTTCTACTGGTTCATGCTACAGATATTTAGCTTGCATCTTGGAGTTAATGTTCAAGGGTTGGAAAGAAGGAAATCCATTCACAAGGCTACACATCAAAGCCTGAAATTTCATGACACATAGTCATCTTATCAGAGACTGCTGACTCAATTTTTAAAGCATGCAGACAGTCCGTGGGCTTCCTGGCTCTCACTTATATCTATATTTCTAAGTCAGTGAAGTCAGTCCTTAGAGATTTCTCATGACTCATTCCTCATTAAAAATTCTTTGGTACTAGGCTGATTCATAAGCAGGGACTCAGGACTTAAGTTTCTTAAAGTTTTTTTATATGTCTTTTTGGCTTCTAGTTTTAAAAGATTGATTTAAGTATGAAAAAGGGCCTACAGGAAGGCTGGAGAGAGACTTTTTGCAAGGGCATGTAGTGATAGCACAAGGGACAATGGTTTTAAGTTGGAAGAGGGTAGGTTTAGCTTAGATATTAGGAAGAAATTCTTTACTGTGAGGATGGTGAGGAGCTGGCACTTGCTGCCGAGAGAAGTTGTGTATGGATCCCTGGAAATGTTCCAGGCCAGGTGGATTGGTCCTTTAGTGGAAGGGTTGTAACTAAATTACCTTTAAGATCTCTTCCAAGTAAACCCATTACAGGATTGTATGATTTTCTGCATAAAATCCTTGCTAAATGACTAGAAACAGTTTTGCCTCTCAGTGGTAACTGCTGGCAAATCTTATCTATAAATTACTCAAAACACCTTTGAATCACAACCTGCTTGGTTCTGCTTTGTATGATTCAAAAAACACTTTTTAAGAGCAGATCAGCATAGGCATACATATAGAAACAAAAATAGAACATTACTAAGGGACTAATACTGCATGTCATATTCCAGGACTTTTCTGAATTTATTGCCATCAGAAGCCTGTAGCGCTGAGCTATTCTTTTAGCATGTGCTTGCTTCCACTGTGATTATGTGTAAAGTTACATGATCGTCTCAAATCCATTTTTCTTCAACTTTCAAGAAAAATTTCCCATGCAGGATGGAATTGCCTGCAGACGTGTTTTTAAAATAGCTATGCACAGTAATACATATAAGCCTCAGCTAAATGCAGTATTCCTTCTAGGTTTTTACTGGGCACTTGCAGATGTTCTGTGGATTGGATATGCAGATGTATGCTTTGAAAGACCATCCTACACTTACGGCTTCTCCTACCATTGCTTTTTTGTCCTTTTGAATTTAGAAAAAGTCTTTCTGACATTCCATCAAACAGCAGGACACTTGACATCGTTGTGGTGCATTTTATTCCGAGGGTTATTAGTATGGAAATAAGGCTTATTTTCTCCATGCTTTATTCTGTCAAGCAGCATTCAGGGACCCCTGAATGTTGCAGACTATTTCTAAAAAGTCACTTAAAGGTAGGCTCAGTGTCAGTATGTTTACCTAAAGAGGATGAAGGTAGAAAGTGAGGTCTATAACTTTAAAGCAGCTAAAACCCAATCAAAATTTCTAACTCCACAGGCTGTGAATATGTACAGAGATACATATATTTAGTTTTAATGATCTGTAAATGGGTGGGTGGTAACTGAGGAGGTAACCACAGAGGCCCAGTGGCTAGATCCAGGAAAGGATAGATGCAAGGACTTTGTATCTAAGCCATGTGCATCTGTGCAGGAAGAAATACTTACCTGTCAGGGAATTTAGCCTATGCAGAACTAAGGCTGCAAGAGTTCTTATTCATGAACCATGTTCCACTCTGTTATGCAGTACAGACACGACTTAAATTTGTACCACTTGCCTGATGTAAAAGGCACTTCAGTTAACTGCAAGATTTCCTACATGTATACAGTGCAATATTTCTGTTTGTTCAGTCTTATTTTTTTCTAGGATAGCAAATAATGTAATCTTAGGATCTTTTGATTTAAAACCAAAATGTCTTGCAATGCTTTCCACAAAGCTGCAATAGATATTTAATGCTGCTATTAACAGGCAGAATTTCTTGGCTTGAAAAACCCATTTTGCTTCTTTCCAAAAGCAGCAACACACTTGCTCTTTTTTTCTATTATTATTATTCGGAGTTCATCTGATCTATATATCTCATTTCCAGCTTAGTCTAGAAAAGCCAAAGATTTCAGAGAAGATAGCAACACACTCTGCAGGTTCTATTTACTAAATAAGGAACATAAGGCAGAGGAAGTTTTGCCAGAGCTGGTTCTGTCTGGGTTATGAACCTAAGTGAATTCAATAAACTTAAACAAACTCCTTCATCTCTGGAGACAAAATCATGGAGCATCAATATGAAATAGTGCTTCTGATCTCAAAAGAAATATATGCTCATCATAGAACATTATGGGTACTGAGTTAAGAATTAACAAGTTTATAAAGCAATTTTTGGAAAATTGTACAGTGGCTGCTTTGAAATCTAGCCTAAAGCATTCAGCCAGAAGTGAAGGTAAGGTCCAATATCTGCTATTTTACAATTTTTTCAAGAATTTAATTGGCTACAAGAAGGTGTGGATTCTGCAAAGAAGGGTGTTTTCTTCATAAAGTAACTGATTTCTGTTATCTCTTTAGAGTGTCACTGTGCTGATGGCACAATATGTAAGTTATTACTAATAAATTTTCTTCTTGTTAGCAACATGGTTTGAATTCTCAGTTTTAGGAGAGGTAGGTGCAGGTTGGACTATTTTGGATTTAAAAATTAAAAAAAAAAAGATGTAATTTTTTAAATTCACAATGCTGCATTAACTGAGGTTGAACTGAAATCAAGAAATGTTCTCTAACACCACAGATGCTATTTTTAACCCAGTAAAATTCACTAAAGTTCTTCCCTAAAACCTTTCCCAGGCATTTCAGCAACTGCTCAGGCTCAAGCCCTCCCTAGCTGTACTCTTTAGCACCTCTTTAATTTATGACCCCGAAAGGTTCAAACCACTGAGCAAAATTAGAATTTACTTCCACCTTATTACAAACACCTAGTCTGTAAAACCACATTGTTTAAGTATAGCAACAGTCTTGTGCTGCTCCTGCACAATTTCCCAGTCATTAGAGTAACTCTCTCCAGACAGAGAGGGCTCAGATTTAATAACCTTCCCTGCTTGTGGGAGCATCAGTTACAGTTCACAGAATCATACAATTATTTAGATTGAGAAAAAAACACTTAGTTCATCAAGTCCAGCCATGAAACCAACACCACCAAGTCCACCACTAAAACATGCCCCTCTGTGCTGCTTCTGCATATCATTTAAATAACTTCAGGGATGGCAACTCTACCACTTCCCTCAGCAACCAATTCTACTGCCACCGTTTTGGTGAAGCAATTGCTCTTAATATCCAATTTAAACTTCCCCTGGTACAACTTGAGGCCATTTCCTCTTGTCCCATTGCTTCTGACTTGGGAGAAGAGACTGAACCCTTTCACTACACCCTCCTTTCAGGCAGTTGTAGAGAGTGATAAGATCTCCCCCAAGTCTTCTCCTCTCCAGGCTAAACAACCACAGCTCCCTCAGCTGCTCCTCACAGGACTTGTGCTCCAGACCTTTCATCAGCTTCATTGCCCTTCCTTGGACTTAATTGCTGTGCTTTCCCACCTCCTGGAAACTGAAAGTACCAGAAAGGTGACTGTGTTTTAATGCAGAGGCTTCCTTCCCTTTTGTACTGAACATCCTACTCTGAACAGCAGAAGTAAATATTTGTTGAGTGAGGGACTTTGGATTTCGAGCAATGTGAGCAGGACATTACTGCACCAGAGAAGAACAATATCAGTGCCATCCCCGTCATCCCCTTGTTGATTTTTTTTCTATGCTTTATATTTATTAAACCAGGATAAGATTCATAGATCCTTTCCTAGTGACAAGCAAGACTACTGCTTTCATGCAATTGTGAAATGCATACATTTCTTCTCATGGGATTCAAAGCCTTTCATATCCTGCAGTTCCACTTATACGGTATAGAAGCAGAGCAGAGTTATTTCTTGACAGACATTTGTGCTCATTTTGGAAAAGGACAGTTATGCCAACCACCTGTTACTTTGGTTGACTTGGGAACTCTTTTTATCCCATGGGGGCAAAGCAGATGGAAATATGAACAAAACCTGGAGCACCTCATCCAAAAAACATTTGAAGATCCATATCTGCAACAAATACAACAAATATTTGTACCATCCAATTTATCTGCTTTTTTTGCTGCTGCCTGCTCGCTTGCCCATCCTTCTAGACATGTGAAAGGGCTCATTTTTCTTCTTTGGGCTCCCTGCTTCATGGGCTGAAATATGACTGACAATCACCAGAGGATGGTTCTATGTATTACAACCCCTTTCTGATTCTTGCTATGATTTATAACAATACACAACTGAAGAACATAAAATACTGTGTCATAAGGAGCATGTCCTGCCAGCCACTTATGAGCAGTAGTTTGTGTGTGTGTGTTGAACCATTGATTACAAAAGAAGTATTGGGGGTTATGGAAGAGGCTGTTTCCAGGTAATATATGGCACTAGGGACATGGCTTAGTGTTGGACTTGGCAGTGCTGGGTTTACAGCTGGATTCTGTGATCTTAAAGATCTTTTTCAACATAAATGATTCTCTTTTTCAACATAAATGATTCTATGGTTTGTTTTAGGCTGCTTTTACAGAAGGTACGAGGTTCAGGCCATCATCCTTTCTTTAATATTTCTGTGTGCCTGTGTGCCTACACTGTCTACTTCTCTCACCTTCAGCCGATTCTGACACTGTGAGAATTCTGACATGATGGTCTCACAGTTCCTTAAAGTTTCATGAATAGGGACAACTGCACAGAAGAGTACTATGTGTTTCTTGGTAGAGGGAAAGGTCCAGCTGTAGGAGGTTTTTCCTTGTCTTACATTGATCTCAAGGATCCCAAGCCCTCCAAACAGGTCATTTTTGTGTGGTGATAGTATGAAACTATCATGAAGCCAACTCCTCACATAAATATGTAACAAACAAACTCCAGGTATTCCACTGCTCATGTAAAGGCTTGTTAATATTCTTCTTTTTCTAAAGCCCTGTCCAAACTGAGGAAATTGAATGCTACCTAAATATTATTAATATTTAGTTAGTCCTTGGCTAACATCGCCTCTGATGATATTTAAGGAAAGAACAAACATTAGCTAATATTTTTGAAGTATGTTTTCTCTTCCTAGTCCAGAAAACTCCTAAATATATTCTATTCTATCCTATAGAGGGGCTAGTACAATGTCTTCAGTTTAATAACAGTTTTTAAATTTGTCATTTTCAGCCAAACTGAAACAAGTAGTATAGAGAGATTTCTCACTGTGTTTGGGCTTCTTTGTGGATATTAATAACTTGGATGACAATACAATCCATTCTACATTAGCAGATATAAGTATTTTGCACCAAAAATATGCTGCTTGGCAGATCTTTTAACTATGAATCAGACAGGCAATTGTAACCCTACATCAACAATGTCTGTCAGGGCTGTCTGTTTTGGAAAGACAGTCTTTTTGAGAACTGCAATGCAAGTTTCTCAGATGGTGAAAATAATCAGAGTGTCCCAAGCTGTCAGAGAACTAAAACCAGTTCAAGTTGTAGTTCAGCTCCTCAGCAAAGCTCAAATCACCGCCTTTAATGCATGTACCAGTACTTAAGGCCCCACAAATCAAATCAGTGTTACTACATAAAATATTAGAGCTCAGAGCAGTTGGCCTAGCTCAAGATATCACAACAGCAGCTGCACATGCTGTCAGCTAATCCACAATTAGCCTAGAACATCAGTAGGTGAAATAAAATAAGCATCCAGCTTGCTGGCAGACTACTCAAATCTGCCTATAGTAAATTATTTTTTTCCACTCCTGTTGAAACTCATTTAGTTGCCTATTGAGATTGCAAGACTATTCATTCGTATTTCTGCTCCATCAATAAAGTCAATCTAGCCTAGGAAATCATACACACGACCAGATGAAAAATTTTCTCAACTCTGTGGACCAATTACCAAATTTCCACCATCTACTATGGGACCTGAGGCACTCACATAATATCTGGTCACATCCACTACAGACACTTACACCTAAGTGCCTGAATCTGAACTACTCCCTTTAAACCAAATCAAAAGCTGTGCTCATGGTGGTGACAAAATTGAGAAGCTCCCTTGGAATGATAAAACTTTCATTGTATCTGTGGCATGCATGGATAGAGAATTGCAAGAGAAGATTCAAATACACAGTAGGACAAGGGTAACGATGAGAGAGTAGCCAGAATAAAGTTAACAACAGAGGGTTCCCTGGTGCCCTCTGAAAACATTTGAGGAGATATGAAATGCTGGAGGTGTGTGCAGAACATGAACAAGAACTGCCATTTCACAGAACATCAAATGGAACTCTGTCATGGGGAGGCAGAAGAAGTCAAGGCAGCAGTGGCTGAAGGCACTTACACTGTCATGCAGTAATTAACTAGGACATAGGGTCAGAGACAGCATGCATGTGTTTTACACAGCAATAATGAAGACAGAACAAAGATAATTAAGTTATGCATAGGCTAGAGTAACAAGTGTTTATGCCAGAGATCTTCCTCTAGTCTGTCATTTCTGGATTAATGTACTGGAAGAATTAAGAATCCTGTGGTGGCAGTCAGGCTGTAGGCAGCCTGTGTGAGCAAGAGCAAAAATTAATCATACAGCCAGTACTTATTACATAGCAAGATGGGACTTCATGTTAGCACTAACATTCATGCAGTACTATAAGACCACACAGTCCCTTCCAAAGTACTATGATCTAACACAGATGCATGCTTACCATCCAGCAAAAAATGGAACATCCAGCTAGGATATGCTGTTTATAAGCTATTGGTGAGGGTAATTATCAAAAGAAATGAGTTTAAAGGAAGAATATGTGAAAGAGATGAGGGAGTTTTGCAGGTCAGAACTGTGATGTGGTTAGGTTATTGTGATTGACTGTACACCATCACTAAAACAAGTGTTAGCAGCAAAATCTCTCTTAAGGAAAGGAATTAATATAGATGATAAAAGGAACAAAGATATAGGGACAGTATAGTGCTCATCAATTCAGTGGTTAGTGGATGTATATTAGGCAGGAGAGGATATGGATTTCACTATCTGTTTTTTTCCCTCCTAATTGGAGCAGAAGGACTGGTGAGTGAATTTTAATGAGAAGCTTTTCCATGAAAGCCACATCTACCTTCCTGGTAAGTGATAAGCCAGTTGGTAAGGATGTTGAAATATCTCTATTGACCTGTAACATACACTGGTCTTAAACTGCAAGAAAATTGTTAGAAAATGAGCCCATGTGACCATCACAAGGCTTGTATCTCACAGTATTCTTGAAAGGTTATTCTACAAATTTTAAGTGCAGTCTTACTTGACTGTTCATCTGAGGTGTGGTTTCAATAATGCAGTTATCTTTATTTTAACAGCTTTGATATACAGTAAATATTACTTGCTATATAAGACCCTTTGGCTTATGCACAAATCCTTCATAACTCAGAGCACCTGACTGCCACTAGATCAGACATGCTATTGTACGTGTGGTCTTTTTTTTTCAAGCATTATTAATTTACCATTAATTTCTCTGACAAGGCATTTTGATAAAGCAAAAAAATTACTGTCAGTGTTTTTCAGGAATATCTTATTTTTCGTTGATCAATTTGAATTCTGAGCAAGTGTCAGATGAAAACTCAGGCACTTCTATTCAAAAAAACACCAACTTGTTTGAATGCTAAACAGGCCTAAGCTTTTCTGATAGCAGCATTTTGATCATTGTTTTCCATAGCAGATGTTAGAACATAAGTCATGAAAACTTTACAGTCTAAACAATTGGGTTGTTTTTCTAAATTGTGTGTGAGTTTGGAAATGGGATGAAGATGAGCATTTTAAAGGTAAAAAGCAAAAATAATGAAAATAATGATTCACAGAAAAGGAAAAAAATATGTATTTGCTTATAAAAAGAGGCAACTAGCTGTAAAAAATGAACAGCTGACCTAACTTTTTCAAAACTGTAAGTTCTTTAACTGAATACTTGATAACTGAATGAGAATTAATAGGATAGATCCATATTATTATTAATATGCCTGGAAATCAAAACAAAAGGGAGAGGATTATTTTGTGTGGGCTGAGGCAACAGCCAGCCATCATTCTGTCTAGTGCTGGCTAACTTTAGCATACTTGATCCAATAGCTGCCAACTGTGAACAGAAAAGAAAAATGGCAAGATCCTGTTTTAACAGGATAACTCTAGAATGTAAGCAAATAGCACAGGTTATGCAAAAAAATGTAAAAATCCAGCTACCACATTGTACATCATTAAAATTCTTCCCCCCTCTAGCCTTTCCCCCTAGCTGGGATAATACTGACATGAGCAGTTTTGAAGCCATATATGGAGCTCTGAAGACAGATCCCCAGACTCAGTTTCTGAGCCACAAACAAGGATAGTTTATCTTCAAGCAGCTGTAATGGATTGTACCCCAAGCCATCTGCTGATGTTCAGTTCACCAGCAGCTCATTTACAGAATTACTATCAAAGAAAACTGCAATTGGTGACCATTTAATACACCCCATTTAAAACTGTGGTAGGTCAACTCTTGCTTCAGAACTGGTTTATCCAGCCCTGTAGGAAAAGCAGTAAGACAGCTGAACACAAAGCTGTGCCAGTCACCCTCACCTGTGAACCCAGAAGCAGCTCTTGTGATCTCACCAATTGAAAGATTAAAATACTTCATATTCTTTAGTGTCTTTATACAACTGGCAAGAATAATGTTCTTCTAACACATGTATTCAGCAGCAATCATAACCTCTGTGAAGAAATCTTGGCCTACCTTACAATAGAAGTAAACAGATGAATAGAGTTGTTTGGAACTAAGGGAAAAGTATTTTTTTTAAATCAGGAACCAAGAACTAAATGTCAAACTCTCGTTTTTTTTGAATCCCAGAGGTATTTCTGCCTCTGGTATGTGTGTCTGTAGCATTCTCCTGCTATGGCCACCTACACAGTTCTGTCATCCTCATTTTTCCATCTCTTTATGTTCCACCTCTGAGGGAGGCTCTGCAAGCCATTAGCCAGCAGCTCAGCTCAAACTTGCAAATGTTAGACATGCTGAGAGGACACAGGTAGGAGGAAGGAAGACAGAAGGAAAACAGTCCCATGAGAGACACTTCACTATAATAATACCTGAAAGCCTTTCTCCTAAGGACTTTGCTGTTTCTTTCCTACTCCTTGTAGCATGCCAGCATTTCAAATGCCACTGCATGCTCCTGGAGACCAACCAAAGCTGTTGGACCTTAAAGGAGATGCTGCATTATTGTTGGCTGTTTACTGGGATCTGTCCCACCCAGATGGGCACTGACACTGCAGGAGAGACAGGAAGAACTGGGTTTGGTTTTGATTACCACCCTGATGGTGTTTTCTTGACAAACAGCAGCAGCAGCAGCAATATTCCAGCTCTTGAGCTGGCACTTGATGGTGTCCCTCCCTGTACAAACTGCAGTGATTCCTTCTTAGGACCCTGGCTCTTATTTTCTTAGGCTTATTTGGGGGACTGCACCATGTAGCACAGCTGAGACAGCCTTGCTGGCACTCAGGCAATGTCAAAAACAAAGAACTGGATGGGAAACAGGCAGTCTGGGTCAGTATCAGGCCCAGGGACGGCAGCTGAGGTTATGTGCTGACCAGTGCTGTCCCATCAAGCCTGCAGTGTTGAGAGAGACCTTGGGGAGCCAAGCCAGCAGGTCAGGGTCAGAATCAAGGATGCAGGAGGCTGGATGCAGGCACAGCTGCTGCACAGCTGGTCCCTGCTCGTGCTGCATCCCTTCAGCTTAAAAGCAGCCCCCCAGGGAGAGGAGCATCACACCTGCCCCACAATGGTCCATGTCTGGGAGGAGGTGACCCTGTACTCCATTCTGCTCAACTCCCTAATGCTGCCAGAGATACTCCTAGGAGAAGGATGCACTCTGTGTCCTGACAAAGATTGCCTGAGGACATAAATCCCTTTTTGGCTAGCTAACAGGGCAAACATCTGTCTATAGCACCAATATGTGTTCTTGCTGCTCTCAGTGGGCAGAGATGGTGGGAGGCAGAGACAAAGATCATCACAACACTATAAAAAATGTAGCTTTTTTCTTCCACAGTTGTCCTTAACTCTTCCATATTCTGACAGTGAATATGTATATGAATTTGCATAAAAACAACAGCATTTGCTTTCACTCTTGTTAGGAGGAAACAACAAATATTGCAGGACACCCTCAGCTACATATCCTTTTGCTGAGAAGGGATTGGGATGATTTTTAAAATAAAAAATAAATTGGTTAAAAGCCCGGCAGTGTTTAAAAGTTGTCTGTTAAAATAAACAGAAGTCCTGCCATTTGCCACCCTAAGACTGGAATTTCACCATGTGCATTGTAATTTTCCTTCTGGTTATATTGGATGAGTAAGAAACCATTTGATAGAGGCCAAAGGGGAAAACAAAATTTTCCTACCTATTCTGCAATAAAAAAAAAGATCACAGAATCATAGAATTGTATAAGTTAGAAAATACTTCAAAGATCATTGAATCACAGACATGTTTGCTACTAAACCATGTCTCCAAATTCCACATTTCAAAAAATCTACATATTTTTTGAATATGATCCGATGATTTCACTGGTTCCCTGAGGAGCTTGTTCCAAAGCCTTTACCCTTTTCTTGTCTAAAATAGACAAGACCTTTTTAGAGGTTCTATTGGATGGAGGATTTAGGAAAAGTTACATGCAAAATCGTAGGGTTACTTATCACTCTAATCCTAAAAACCAATAAGAAGAAAAAAATGTTTTCTATTTAAATTTATTTCAGATTAAAAACAATTACTTCCCTGAGAAGGAAGGAAGGAAGGAAGGAAGGAAGGAGAGAGAAAAGTAGTAATTTCTCAGACACTCTTGCTTCTTTTGCCTCTGGTCACACAGAGCAATGTGGACATCAATATCATTCATGATTAAAAAAAATTGAAACCATTGAATTCACTGAATACAACCTAGTATTTAAACAGAGCAAATATTACCATTAAGACTGTGTTTCCTCAAATCTTTTCTTGCTTCATACAGAGCATTGAATTGAGTCAATTGTCTTTATTTTATCTTTAGGCTTCATGGATAAAACATTCCTCGGCCTTTCTGCATTCTCCTAATAACCAGCTTTGCTTTAACATTTAATTCCATACCTCAGCAGTGACCTTTAGGGGAAGAATGATCTGGAACACTAATGGAAGATGATGTCGTCGTTCTCCACCCCCCTCCCCCACAAATAATGACACTTAATTAAACGTTCTCATTAGTCTTAAAGGAGGACTTAAGCATTTATCCTTGTTAAAATATGGTGGCAAAAAACTCTGAATATACAGGCCTGCTAAAATCTGCTTCCCTGTCCTGAAATATCTTTGAATGACAGGCATCATTACCTCAGTGAGAGGCAGCACTCAGGATAGAAATTGCTATCTCCAGACTAAAGCCTGAGAAGAATCCCTGGTCTCACAACCATTGCACAATCCAAAAGACTGAGCATATGTCTTCTCTACTAGGCTGGGAGAACAGCTGAATTTTCATTTAGTAGAAGTTTTGGGTTCACATTTTCCTCCTTTGTGAAGAGTTGCATAGGAGTATAGCCATCCCAAAATTCTCCTCCTTTCTCATTGGAAAACACACAGAATGAGAAGAAAGGAATACAGCTTTCTAGAGAATTGGTTCCCATCACTCTTAGAGGCTGTAAAGGTTGCTTCTTTTTAACATTAAGACAATCAAGGCCATCAGAGTAGTGAGGGAAAAGGCAGTTAGTCTATTTCCTGCTGCAATCAAAGCTTTAATTTGCAATCAGATCTTCTTGATAGAAATAAAATTGAAACTGGATTAGGATAGGTCACAGTGACCGGGTTGCCTGGCTTCTTTTCATATTGTGTGACTTTGTGCAAGTTACTTGTCCTCTCATTGTTCACCCACCACTTTGTGATTCAAAATGTGCATTATAACTGTAGCTACAAAAAAGTGACTCCAGCAATCACTTGTCATTTAGTTGGATTTTATTTTTTAAAATGTATACACTAGGCCTTGAGAACCTTGACAGAAAACAGATTAATAACTTCATAATTCTAGAGCATTACACAAAATGTATGATTTTGTTCAACTAATTTCTGCAGAAGAAATTAGGGAAGGAATGCACAGTGATTACTTTTCAACTGAGAAAAAACACATGCCCTCAATTTTCCTTATAAGCCTTACCAAAAGTGGGTGGTTTTCTCATAGCAAGTCCTGGAGTTCCACATATGTGGGCTATTTCTGGGCAACAGTAGAGAGATCTTCACAAATAAACATCATTATCTTTAGAAAGGAAGGATTTGGGAAAAAATGCTATGCACTGGAGACAGCTCTTCTGCTGGCCATTTTTGTTTGTGGAAGTGTGGTTTTGAAGGCTCCTGCTCTGCTTATTGCAGCCATATAAGTTCTTCCCCAGAGTGACTGATGCTCAGTTAAATATTCTGCAGACACTCCCGTTCTCCTGGAAGGGAAAAGCCTCCTCTGGCAGCCAGCAGGCAGTCACATCAAGCTGCTCCCACTCTGACAAGCCAAGCTGCTGCCAGCTGAGCATCTCATAAAGCAAGATAGGTGTCTGAGAAATCTTCTCCACTGGAATCACCAGTGGAAAAGCATTTCTAGTGTGCTTTTCCCTTCAAACTGCATATCTCAAAGCAATAAGTGAAGCTAAAATCCAGACAGGACATGACAGGAGCTGCATAGAAAAACACCTTTTTTGGGAACATACATGCAATATGATTCTCTTCCATCTTTGTTTCTTTCTGTTGAAATGTTATCTCTTTGTGCTCTGTAGAATGGGACTGTCTGTTATTTGGCCCTCAACTGACCCTTTGGAGGCAATTATTTTTGTTTCTGTCAGCATCTCTCATTAGGCATTACGAAACGTAAATGCAAGGATGATTGATCTTAACATGTGTGTCCTGCACTTATGCTATGGCATTTCATGACATAGCTCCTAAAAGATTTCTCCATTCTATTTAGAATACAGATAGAGTTAAAAGTATGCATCACAGATCAATAAAAGAAAAATATCAGTCCTTTTCTGAAACTAGCAGTTTCTCTGCATGCTGCTGTGGTCTCTGGCAGCCTGGATGGAGGAGGGTCTGAAATGAATCATCATAATTCTTATATTAAGTATGAGTTGCTATGAGTGAAATATCTTGCTTCAGATGACAGCAGTAAGAAAACAATCTACTTCCCCTCCCCTTTTCATCCCCTCCAGAATTCTGTGCCTGTTTCCTTTACCATAGACAGAAAGCTATTCTGCACACAAAGACTCCGAGAAATATAAAATGTTTTTCCTTTTATAGGCATTTTACAGTTGCAGAGGTCAGCTGAACACAGTCTCTCCCTGATGAAAAGTCTGTTCCTTGCCAGAACTGGCGAGTTTGGGCAGAGGGCTGCACCTTCATCCAGCTCATAGAGCAACTGTTCACTGTGGGGTGTGTCTCACCTAATTTCTGCATTAACTAACAAGCCTCCTCCCTCTCCAGCCAAGCACTGCTGATGGATAGATATAGTTTCTTTCTTTTCCTCTCCCTGTTTTCTGTTTGGTATGCAATTCCTACTCAGAAAGCAGACCATGCTGGCATGCTCAAGATCTTGCAGTTTTAGGAGCAGCAGCTTTCCTCGAGCCACTGACATGGAGAGGTAATTATCATGCATACAGGGAAGAGCTGCCAGCAGAGCTGTAGGTCTGATTTACTGGGCACAAATGCAAGCAAGCTCTATTTACAGCATGAACAAATCAGGACTGACTTCACGTTCCTAAAAATTTGTTAATTTTCTCAAAAAGCCATGTCCTAGTGGGGATGCAGAAAGACGTGTGACAGACAGAGGCACACAGGGCTGTGCATTTCCAAAAGCCAGTTTTGGAAACACCCCTTTCTTTCCAACTTGTAAAAGAGGGGAATTGTTGAAAATACTTGCATTTTTTCTCTCTTCACAGATGTCCAGTTTCTATAAGTAATATTTCTAATAGGTTACTCAGTTTATATAACAACAGTACATTTTAAGCAATAGAACAGGTCTTCAATCACAGAAAACATGTTTCTATGCTCATCACAATCATGGTTCTCAGGGAAAAAAAGTAACCAAATTATTTGTCTTCACTTAGGGACACTGCAAAAGACAGAAAACACAAAAATAGTTATAGAAATTTACATTCAAAGAAAACATTGTCCATAATTACTTTAACTGTGAAATAAATTGCCAATTAAACCCATTATCAAAATATATAATTTGGAGACTTTAGAGAGTTTAATTGGTTTAACATGCAGATCACATGTTCATTATTGGGGTTTGATTAGGTACTTGCATGTTTTTCTACCTTGGAAACAAAAATATAATTTAATATTTATATTAAAGGACATATTTCTCACAACATTTCTAGTTCTTTCTTCTCCACAAGAAAAGCAATTATTTTATTTTTCAATAGCCACAGCTGCAAATTATATAATTCAATCAATTGCAGGACTCTACCATAAAGAAGCCCAAAAGCACAAGTTACAGAATAAATATGCTTACAAACACAATGTAACCTACATATTACCTGCTTGTATACATGACCAGCTTATTTCTGGGTAAATGGTCATTTTAACCAAAATGCAGTTAGATCACTAGGGTGCTGGCAAGTTATATAGATGAGAGTTGTAGCGAAATGTAGCAAAAAGGAAAATAAAACATCTTTACACCTCACGGGATTTAAAAGTGTGAAATATTTTCAGTCTTTTTTTCCAGTCACTTGTTGATAAATTCAGTTCACACAGTCTTTTTTCATCTCTATATATGGACAAATAATGACAGTCAGAAATGCCACAAACCATAATAAAATGTGCTTAAGTTTCTCTGCACTATATATTTCGTCATAATTTCTCATAGGATTGCTGTTCCCGCCATCCAAGTAATGATGTTCTTCCTCAGCTCAGCAGAGTGATATCCAACAGAGTAGTGCCCAGGACGTGGTGGGCCAAGAATGAGACTGATCCTGTCTTGGGAAAGATTTGAACTCATCTTTTAGGGGAGGACCATCACTCTAGTGAGCAGACACTGGACGCCCTTTTCTCCTTTTCCACTTGTAATTTGAAATAAAGGGCTTTGGCTGCATTGAAAAAAAGCAGGACCAGCAGGTTAAAGGAAGTGATTCTTCACCTCTACTCCAATTTAAAGTACAGTGTCCAGCTCTGGACACAATGTAAGAAGGACATGGACCTGTTGGAGCAGGTTCAGAGGAGGGTCACAGGTGTGATCTGAAGGCTGGAGCATCTCTCCTAGTGAAACAGACTGAGAGAGGTGAGATGGTTCATCCTGGAAAAGAAAAGGCTCCAGGGAGACCTTATGGGATCTCTCCAGGGTGTAAAGGGAGCCTAAAAGAGAGACAGAGGGGGGCTTTTTACAAGGGCATGTAGTGATAGAGGACAAAGGGGAATGGCTTTAAACTAACAGAGAACAGGTTTAGATTATATATTAGGAAGAAACTCTTTACTGTGTGGGTGGTGAGACACTGGCACAGGTTGCCCAGAGAAGTTGTGGATGCCTCATCCATGGAAGTGTTCAAGGCCAGGCTGGATGGGACTTTGAGTAACCTGATCTAATGTAAGGTGTCCCTGCCATGGCAAGGGGCTTGGAACTAAATGACCTTTAAGGTCCCTTTCAACCCAAACCTTTCTATTTTTCTATATTTCCAGCAGAGAAAAACATGGATTTTTGACTCCAATAAAGTGACTCCCTGCAGCTCACAGTTAGGGATTCATATCCTTGAAAATACCAGTTTTTAAGATAATCCATCACAGTGACAGTCTTACTGAGGGTGGTGATCCCCAGTATGTTGAACAGGGTTTTTGTGGATCCCATCCTCAAAGCTTGGAACAGACATCCATGGAGGGATCCTCTGAACTTGCTGAGACAAGCACCAATGAAGTGAACCAGCAATGCAGCTCTAAATTTTATTTATATGCATGGGACAGGTTCAGTATCCAGGACTGTGCTGTTTTAAATGTATCTCTTTAAAAAATACCTACCTGAACAAAATTGATATAAAATTTGTATGCCCATTAATTCTTAGAGACAAAAATAATTGTGAAAACCTGCATGAAAACTCACTTATGAAAGTTAATTTCTCAGAAGACCTGACATAAATTTTCAAAAATGCTGGTGTTAATTTTAGCACAGAATAATTCAGAAACAATTACCAAGAACACAAAAATTTCTTAATTCATTGCTTCTTTATGGATAACACTGGTCACACAGGGTTTCTTACAGTGTGAGAAATACATGGTGTACTTAATTTTAAGAAAATTTATTTATTCTGTAATCTGACACGGTGATATTCAAAAGTCAGCAGTGTAGTATGAGCTGAACAAGTGCTGGTGATTTTTTTGTTGTTTCCAACTTCTTATTACAAAAAGGTAAAATTTATTGAATTTGCTGCATAAGTATTCTCTGTGGATAA
>VZTT01056282.1:6551-39182 GCA_013400855.1 Buphagus erythrorhynchus
TGTGGATGAGCAGAGCTGCCACCAGCCCAGGGGGAGGCACGAAGCAGCCCCCACCCTGCTGCCATGGCCCCCAGACAATGTGCACTTCTGCATTGCTCATAAACAAATGTATCTAAACCACCACACTTTATATCCACTTAAAATTCTGAATACCTTTTCATTTATCTAAAGCTTGCTGAGGTGAGTTCCTATAAGGGAAGACTTATTTCATTTCCATGAAATGTTTATATTTTCTGGGAAGTTTCTCTCTCACCTCTTTAAATTTTACTGCAGTTGGCGTGCAGCCTGTAGTAGGGTCCTCCCAAGGAAGCTGGTGAGGCAGAAAGGTTCAAGAGGGACTATAAATTTCAAACTTTCTGGGTTAGAATAATTTAAGTGCACCAAGTTCTTAACCTTAAAGGATCAATACTGAGGGTTTTTCCCTTGTAGTGCTGTAAAATTCAAGCTAAAAAAAAAACCAAACAAACAAAAATAAAAAACAAACCCAAAAAAAACCCACCAAAAAACAAAAAAACAAACCCCAACAAAACCTAAACCCAAATCAAAACCAATTCCCCCCAAACCCAGATTTAAAGTAAATAAAAGTTGTATATGAACAGGAGCTTGATCCTGGGCTGTTTCTGGAGTTTCAAATTCCATTGTCTGAAGGATGTCTGTTTTGGCTGTTCAGGAGAATAACCATCTCAAGAAATTTTTTTATAAAAACATAGAAATACCCGTAACCTAGTACTCATCCTTGCAAAATGGATGTAGTTCTCTTTCTGCAACTAATTTCTTTGTTTAAAGTCCAGAAGGGACCTGGCCATTTCAGCACTGATTTTTGGAGTGGATTAGGGCTGGCTGATCTGATATGTGCCCATGGGTACGTCTGTGGCTGTACAGACCACTTCTCTGAATTGCATCCATAATTACATTTTCTGATCAGTTTGCTGAGACCTTGGCTTAATATCAAGCATATATATGCCATTTTTATGTTTTATATATTCTTGTATGGCATTTGTATTAAAGGCATTGACTAACCTGTTACCTTCTCAGAATATTAATGCATAGCCTCAGTGAAATATCTTGCAGTATATTCATGCATCCATATTTGTTTTGGAAAAAAACCCCAATGCCTTCAAATGAAGTTCACAAACTTTTACCAAAAAACGCACAACAAATTGCAGTGCAATATAAAAATCTCAGCTGTTGTTTCTCCAGTGGGAATGTAAGGTAAATGCAACTCAAAAGAAATATTAAGATGCAATATCTAGCAGAATAGATACCACATTTAGCAGAATATGTGAGATCATCAATCTAATATGGGAAACATAGGACCCTGAGGTCAACATTTGAAAAGTAGCACAGGAGAAATTGTTTTATAAAAAACAAATTCCCATTTAGCCTCTAACCCTTCATACAGTCTCCAACAATAATTTTCAGTCTGAAATCTCTGTCCTCAATGGGAAGATGATGCTAAGTCCCCCTTCTGCAGGGGTAAAAATGACAGGGGACAGAAAGGGTCAGTACAGGTTATATTCAAGGTGTTTTAAACACTTGTTCCTAAAAGCTTGCCCCAAAGTAAAAATATGAGACCTCAACAATCAGAGCAAACTAGAGTCTCTGGGTCTGTTTTGGAACTCTCCAGGAGCAACCCTGTAGAGAAAATTCCTAAATGAATCTTCTGGATGCCCTTACTGGATCTGGGATTACAGAGATGAAGCTCATTTTGGCATCTTACCTAGAAACTCCGTTTGTAGATGCCAAGAACTGCTCAGAAGAAATAAAGAGCACCTTGTGTGACAGTGGCAAGGTTTGCTACAAGGAAAGTATCATCTTTACAAGCCAGATGTGCAGCACAGAAGCAGTCTGCATGCACTGGGGGCATGTCACACAGCCTGCAGAGCCAGCTCCTGTCTGCTGCTGCTTCTGGCAGGGCTCAGTGCCCTGCCTGGAGAGGGTGAAGGGCTGCACCCCCTGCCCACCTGTGGGGCACTGGTGCAGGTGTGCAGTGATGGCAGCAGGTGACAGTGCTGCCACCACTGCCCGACTGGCAGGCTCGGTGCCACTTTTCTGCAGTGACACTCCTAGCTTTGCTAGGGTTTAGGAAACATAACTGAATGCTACTGAATCTGTGCAAAAGTCTGAGAACAAACTGTACTGACACCTCTCTATTCTAAGGACTTGGGATACAGGGTAGGAGTGGCAGGGTTTCTCCTGATAGAAACATTTAAACTGGGAGGATTCAGACAGTGCTGAAAAAGGACTAAAGAAACCAGTGGCTTAGATTTAGCTATTATCTAGTAATCCTATTCTGTATATTTCCTGCCAGTTTTTTCCCTGTCATAGTTTGTAACCCCCAAAATCATCTCTGGGCAGCGATACAAACTATGAATTCACACTCAGAAATCCCCCCTTGACCCATCAGTGGATCTTCTGAGAAGCCAAAAAATAGCAGAGGTAGAGCAAAGTTCATGGTGCTTCTGGTCATATCAGCTTCAGGTGAGACTGCTCTTATCTGTCAGCAGCCAACTGAAACCCACAGGGACCACAGCAGCAGTGAGGTCCACCCTTGACTCTCCAGTGTGCATGCAGCCACTGTCTGTGTTTTATCCAGAAAAAAAACCAAACCCAAACATGTTCTAGATGAGCATATTCAAGCCAGCCACAGCCTTTCCAACAGGTGCCTGACAGCACCACAGGGCAGAGGTTTGGGAAGCTGCAGCATGGCAGGAGCCAAGGCAGAGTTCCATGCTAATGTACTCTGTCCTCCCATAGCTTTCACAATAAGAAGGGAAACATGGTATTGATTTACCCAGTAAAAGTGACAGCTCCCAACACGTGGAACCCATCCCTGCTTGGTCTTTTTGGACAAGGCTGCTTGTATCTATAAGTTATTAAGCAGGAGCAGCCTATCAGAGCAGCCCCAGAGCAGGCAGGTACCACAGCAGTTCCAAGAGCCAGGGAAATACCAAATGGCACTCAGCAATCTGCACATCCAGCTGCAGGAATGTGTACACACACCTGATTCTAAAGAGACACATTTCTGTTCCTGGACATAAATCCCATGACTCGTGAGCCTAGTTCAATTGATAATTAATCCAAGCAACTATTAATCTATATTTTTTTAACCCAGCAAACCTAAGAAGTAATGCAACTATGAGTTATACTGTTGAGAACAACTTACAGAAGAAAAAGCCTAGGAAATGTATCTGCAGTTAGTCACTGACTCCTGCTTTCTAAATGCCACAGTTGTCAGGTGTCTCTAGTAAATAAATAAGGCTGATCATGGCCAGATGGTAATAAGCTCCTCCCAGGGCCTGAGGACTTCTATTAATTAAGGTTTGAGCAGAACAAGAACAGAATGGATATTTGTCCTTTGCTGATATCACAAAGTGGTGGGAGCTGGAACTGTGTCTGAGACTAATATTAAGTGAGGTTGTCTGTTTTGGAAGATCAGTCAGGGTCCTGCTCATCCTTCCTCTCTCTTCATCCTGATTGTCTTCATCAAGCTGTTCAGTAGAGATGTAGCAAGGAGCAATGCCTGTCTGTGATCTTCTCAGGAAATAAAGGAGTCTAGTTATTCCTAGTCTTAATGCTTTTCACACTTAGATGAGCAGTAGCTTTAAAGTACTTGCACACAACTTACTCTAATAAGAAAAAATTCCTTTGCTATGGCAAATAAGGTGAGCTGCAGTGCAAGCTGCAGAGGACTCTGCAGTTCTCTCTGCCGTGTGATCCAGCATCACAGAAAATGAGCAATGGCAACAATAAATAATGACAGAATCAAATGCATGGAACCCTTTTTCCTGTAACAATATATATCTTTCAGTGAAACACTCTGATCTCACAGCAGTAATGCACCATTATGCCCCTGAGGCCACTCCTCTGATTCCACATTTTATGGACCAGCTCTTTATTCCTAAATTCAGCAGATGCATGGCTTATAGCTGGTCCCAGCATGGAATGCATCACAAGCAGCTTGTCTATTACAAGTGACCTGCTAAAGAGAAGAAATAGTGTTTGTATCCTCTGTAGCATTTTTAAAGCTGAAAAAGGAGACGTGAAAGATTTCTTTTTTTCTGGATCCTGTGTATTGCTCAATATTAAGTATTTGGAATACAAAAAAACCCTGAAGACCCATCATTCATTCATTTTTCTCTTGGAAACAGAGGATGAGTAGTGGAAATTCTTGGGAAAAACTCTACTTGAACAGTAAGGCAACTAGAAATTATCTACAACTGCTCCCTGGGATTTTGGCTGAATAATCCTTCTCATATGGAATTGTAAAGGCTTTACTAATAGTAGTATTTTTAGAATTATCTGTTTAAATTGTTGTGGAAAGTTTTATGGGTTTTTAATTTTTTTTTTTTTTTAATTTCTGTTTAAATGACCCATATGCCTTTCCTTTAAGTAAGAGTCTGTTGCATTTGTTGTTTTTATAGCACAGTATATACTAAGTAGCCACAGAAGTCTTCTTATGGTCTTAAAAATGGTGTCTTGTATAGCTGTCCTTCCAGACCACAGGCTCTCTACCTAGTGCCTGCTTTTGGGGTGCAGAGGTGGGCTGTGTGCCAGGTTTGAAGTGGTGCACAGCCTATTATTCTGGTGAACATCTATCCAAATTCCTGAGACAATGCCAGACAAATCTATATGTGTGTCTGTTCACCTGTGCACATACACACACACATATGCATCAAATCAGTGCAAAAAATATTTTGGGGACACAGTCCATGGCACCATTGGAAGCACAGGCATTCTGGAGCAGTGATGAGCAAAGGCTCCAGCTTCCACTGCCTGAGAGCTGGGGCTGTTCCTGTCCTGACTGACAAGTGCCGTTCTCCTGTGGAGATGGCTGTGGAGCAGTTCCACGTTTGGGGTGTGCTTCTGATTGTGACCATGAGCACCAGGGCCAGTCTCCTATATGCAAGGTCATGATTATTTTTGGCAGATATCGCTGGACTGGCCATTGCCAGAAGCATAAAGAGGACCTAAGATGAATTACTTCGGGATCTGTTTATTTCCAATATTTTTCCTGTTGTTCCAATCCCAGAATTCTGCAGCTAAGTCATAGCAGTATAAGTTGCTTTCATTGCCTCTGCAAGCCTTCTCCTTCACACCCTTCTCCATTTTGTTCCCAGAGCTTATTTACAGGTCATCTTTCTCAGTATTTTTGGACAAGTGCTTCAAACAGACATTCTGAAGCTGCTCACAGCAGACACTGACTTGTGAAGGGGATGCAGAATTAAAGAGGATCATTATATGCATATGCCCTGGTTAAACACCACCTGCACACTGTGTCAGGTCTCAGTTGTGGCATCGTATAGGGAATTGAATTGTCACTGTAGACTGACTGTTCTGTAACCAGACACGAAAGCATATGGCACAAAGCAGATAAAATATTTTCTTTCTCTCTTGTTTTCCTTCTACTGGCTCCAGCAGTTCTCCCTGCCTTGCCCACAAAAGCCAGCTTTGTGTGTGAAGACACACCAGGCCAACTTTGTCTCTGCAACTCCAGCATGGAGATAAAATGAAAGGAGAAACAGTCGGGAGCTGTGAATTCAGGAAAATATTATACTGTGTATATTGACTGAATGAACATGTGCCCCCTAAAAGGTGTAGAGAACTGGTAGCTTCAATTCCTTCATGGGAGGGGGTGGAGTGGTGTTCTGCAGATAAGAGCTGATGATACAATGAATATTTAAACAATGGGCTTGTACTTTCTCAGGCTAAGTTCTTCAGCTTCATTTCCTCATTGCGAAGACAAGCCAGTCTAAAAACCTCTCTGTTACCTGATCACCCAACTTGCTCAGTGTGCTACCTATGTCAGAGTTTGAAATTCTCTCTTTACCACTGGTTTCTTTTGCAGAATGTGTACTGCCATTTACAAAGCAAAGAAGATAACATACTGGGAAAAGGAGAAGGCAGTGGAAGAACTAGCTCCCATGTTATGGAAAAATCTAATCTTATCTGAAACCATTTGGGCATCCAAACACAACATGACTGCAGCAGGAAAAGGGAGGGAGTGGTCATTTCTTCCCCGGAATGGAATGAAATGTCTCAAATTAATACTTAGCCAAGAAGCTTCATTATTGTTGCTGGATTTCAGAATTATAAGGGAAAAGCTCTGAGTATTGATCAGGAGAACTTGCACTCTTGCTTCATGGTGCTTAAAATTTTAAAATAATCTCTTGAAAGAGGAGCACAATTGGAATCACAGTTGAATGTGTTGATTCTTTTCCCTGCAAAGTCTACAGAGAGCCTTAAAAAAAAGGGTGAATATCATCAGTGTGGCCTTGAAACCTTATATAATGTTTCAGTGTTAGGCCAATAAAAAATATCCTAACTGTTATTCTGTCTGAGCTCAAGTCTTGAAGGAAATGTTGGACCGAGTAGGAAAAAAGTTCTACAGTTACAGGTCTTATAATTCTCAGAGCTTTCCCCCAAATACCCCCTATTTCCAAGCCCTGTCTCCAAACACTCAAACTGTGGAAGTGATAACCTGCAGACTTGGCAGTGTACATGACATTTTACTAAGGGAGCTAATACAAATATTATCTCAAGTGAAATGAGGGTTTAATTCTATTATCTGTGGCTTTTCTTTCCCGGGGGTCAAAAGTACAGAAAGTGGTCATGTTGTCTTTATAGCCCAAGAAACAAAAGACCTGTTTTTAAACCAAATAATTAGTCATCCAGAACTAATGTCCCACAGCACTAATCACTGAGGGGGCTTTGGAGTGATCTGAACCAGTGTGCAGCTCTCCAGACACATCATTTCAGAGGTGCTAGTATGGAGCACAGCAGAGGATTCTCTTGGGGTGGCTGACACCATGGCCAGGGAACGAGGAGCAGAGATGCTGCAGGTACTGTAAAGAAACCCTGCAATTGCCTATTTCTCCAAGAGTCCTACTTCTTGCTTTAGACTGAAAATTCCATCCCCTGTTGCTTTGTCTTTGTGCAGGTTGCAGGTGTGTGGCTGTGCATGACCAAGCCTTGTGCCCTGCAGAGAGCAGAGGGCAGGTCCAGGGGGGTGCTGCTGGAGTTCAAATGTCAGTAGTGTGGTCTGGCATGTTAAATTCTGCAGCTGTGATCAGAACTGCTCAGAAGGAGGAATGAGCATCAGCGCAGATCTGCTCTTCAGCTTTGACTAGTCACTCACTTTTAGCAGCTCTTGTGCAAAACTAAAGGGGTCCAGCCTCAGTTTTCTGCTTTTTAAACTGTTTGTGTCCCAGATTTGGGAATTCTGAGTTTTTCAAGGGACTGAAAAGCATCAAAGCAGATTTTTTTAGCAACGGAACTAAAATCTGAGTAACTCCAGTGTCTGAATCTTGTCTCCTCTGCTTCTGTTGAGGGTATGGGCTCCAAGGAGATCACAGTCTAGACAAAAGACTCATGGAAAAGGCTCACAGTGCTGAAGCACTGTTTGCTAAACATGCTGGTTGACCTACTGCTGTAGAGTTATGTCCCTGTAGGTAATGAGTACTGTAAGGAGAAATGACACGAGCTCCCTCTGACCAGGATTTTGGCAGTGGATCAGGTCAGAGGTTGTGCAAAGGACTCGTGGAAGTGGCATGACCTGAAGGAATGCACTGGGCAGGATGCCTATACATCCATGAGCTCTGCCTTTTCTGGTGACACTGCAAATGGAGCTGGGTGAGCCTGACTCCTAACAGAGTGGAAACCCTCAAATGCTCATGGTAGCCATGACATTGGCTCAGAGGCTTACAGAATTAATAACTTGTTACAGCTCATGTCTCAAGCCAAACCCTTCAGCCGGTCATTAATTTACAACCAGTGCCCACAGCACTGATTATTGTTCCCTAGAAGAATGACTCAAATCCAGTCAAAGATTTTTTAATGCTGCCCTCTCAGATCCCCATTGCAAGGCTGAAAGCTGGATCCTCTTGTTCACTGCAGGTTCTCAAGGAGGTTAGTTAACTTCAAAATGCTTGTTCTTTTCTCTTACAAATCCCTGTTTTCTCCTCACATCCACTATGACTACATATGGTTGGCCAACAAATTTTATGGGTACTTCATTTTACTGGTTTTGACTGGGATAATATTACTTTCCTTCCAAGTAGCTGGTATGCTGCAGTGATCTGAATGTGTGACCAAAGCAGTCAATAACAACCTGGTGTTGCAGTTATTGGTGAGCAGGGTTTACACCAGGGCTGGGGGACACCAGAAGCTGGGAGAGGACACAGCCAGGACAGCTGACCCCAACTGGCCAGTGATGGGTGTCCCACATCACATCACATCACATCACATCACATCACATCATGCACAGCAACAGAAGCTGGGGGAAGCGAGAGGAAGGAGGGGATGTTCGGGGTGATGGTGCTTGTCTTCCTCTTCCTCACTCACTGTCACTGTGCTGGAGTCCTGCTGTCCTAGTCAGGGATGAACACCTGCCTACCCACAGGAGTCTTGAATTAATTTCTTGTTTTGCTTTGCTTGCACACAAAGCTCTTGTTTTACTGTTAAACTGTCTCTATCTCAACTCACAAGTCTTCCTACTTTTGCCCTCCCAATACTTTTATGCTCCCCATCCCACTCTGGGGGAGAGGTGTGAGTGAATGTCTGTGTGGGCTGAGCTGCTACCAGGGTGAAGCCACAACATCTGGGTGAGCAGCAATGGTGAACAGCAACTTTTACATGACACAGCAACTGAGACTTCCAACTCATCCCAGATAATTTCTCAGGTAAAAAAAAAGCAGCACTTTCTCAGGATTCAAGAGATATTCTCCACTTTCTCCTACTCCCAGAGTCATCTCAGACCTTCCTGTCACAGCTTTTTTCCTCACAGTGCATTGGGATAACTGGTTGTTTTAATCAAGAAGAAACTGAAAAATATGTTTTGTTGACAGCATGTGCTAGAGTAATAAGATCCAACACTGCTGCTGTAGTAATTACAAGTCAAATATTCCTTCACTCTGAAAGATACTCTGCAGGCTCTGTTTGTTCAGATGGCATAGTGTCCTTTTGGTCTGAAGCAATTACTTACATTTTCCACATAACAACTTCCCAAAGATGCCTTTGAAAATTTCTAAAGACAACATGTATTTAATACTTTAATATAAGCAGGTTTGATTCAATACAGATTGTTCAGAAGCACCAAATATCTGTGGATGTATCTTAGGTTGTATCTAAATCTGTACTTCCGTGCATAGTTTTGTGTCTGAAAGCAGTCCCAAGCCACATGGTCTGTGAAACAGCACAGGAGCTTAGCAGAAATATAAACCATGTGAACTGTGATGCCACTAAATCACAGATCTTCCTTTTGTCTGTTTTGATAGCCCTTGATCCTCCAAGGACGTGGAAGTATTTTTCAGTCCAGCAACTGAAAAATAAGGCCACTTTGGATTCTGGAAAGAAAAACATTCTGTTTAAATCCATCTCTCTATAATTTTGTTTTCAGACACTGTCTGTCAGTCTAGCCTTTGAAATTAGCACAAATACCCATGAGAAATTTAATCCTGCTCAAGGCTCTGAATTAAATACATTGCAGCCGATAAACAGTTGCCCTTTGACTTCCAAATGGTGTTTAATAGTTGAAACAGGTACAGTAACCTTGGGTAATCTGCTCATCAGTTTTCTAGGTTAAATAAATGGATATATTAGTTTCCTCTAGATTTCAATGTTGGATAATAGCAATGGGAACATAAAATCAGCACCACAAAAAAAGAACCCAGAAATGTCTGCTATGCTTTGTGGAGTCTATTAACAAGCCTCAGAAAAAAGGATCTTTATTGCCCATGAAGTGACTTTGTGCTGCCCAGGGGAACAATCAGTGGTTCTGGGGTGAGGAAACTCTACTTCAGGCATGTTGGGTGTGCCTTGCCCAGGTGAAACTGCCCAGCAGAGCTGTTGACTCTGGGACTGAAAGGACCCATGCTGAGTTCTGGGCTGCAGGGGACACTGAGGTGACACCCTCATTCTGCTTGAGGTGGAAATGATGTCACTAAGCTTCTCTTTCCATGGTTTGCCCATCCCTTGTCTGTATGCCAATACCCCTGGCCTTGCAGTTACTTGATGGAGATAAATTTACTTGGAGTAAAGCCAAGTACTCCATGACCACTTCAAAAAGTTAAAGGAACCAATATAAAGAAGATTAGTTAAAAGATACTTTTATATGTCATTGGGTACACTCAGTAAAATCTTCATAGAAAGTCAAAATAACGTTAGTATATTTAGATGAAAATACTTTTAAAATTCAGATTCAGCTCACTTAAGTAGCTGACAGAACCCATTGAACAATCTACAGAAGTCAGGCAGTTCATGATTTCAAGATTATCCATTTTTTTTCAAAGCAAATCAGGAAATAAAAATGAAGCTTATGTAGAACGAAGTGTTACAAACGAAGCCGGAGACAGCAATCTCAAACTCTGGGAGCCTCTGTGCTCACGAGATGTGTCCTGCTGCATTACCTTGGGGTAGGACACTGTTACACATTGCTCTCAATGCGAGTCAATATACTCAGCTTGGCTTCCTTATCATGCAAATCATCAGAATGATTGGAGCATATACAATTACCTGCCTCAAATCCATACTCGTGTGGGACAGACAGGCAATGAAGAAACTGTAAAATTCATTGTTTAAAGCAAGTCATTGATCATTTGGAGTGATGATTTATGGAATTACGAAGGTCTGACATTCATTGACCACCAAATTACCCTTTGAATTATTCAATGTTTTAGAGATTATTTACTGACCTGCTGTGACCTAACCTGAGCTGATTCCTGCAGCAGTGCAGAACATTGCCTGCTGCTGTGGTGCATGTAGGACACACACAGATTTTACATCCCGTTGGCAGTAAAAACAATTAATGATGTCCAAACGGATTTTGTAATATAAAGCTATAAAAAAAGTACTATAGTGAAGGTCATATCAGTCAAGATTCCTCATATTCTTTTCCAAAAAGAGAGCAAGTTGCCCACACGACTACTTTATTAAGGTTGAAATCAGATTAGGTCCCTGTTTGCCAAATCTAACAAAGACAGGCATTTTTCAAACGGTAGAAGAGGTACACTGTACTTTTGTCAGCTTGGGCAGTAATTATCTTCATCTGGCTGCTAAGGAGGTTTTGTGAGAAAGCAAGCAGCTCAGACATGCTTAGTGGCAGTATCTCTGGCACTAGCTCTGTACTCCAGAAGCCCTTGCTTGCTGGAACAATTGTGGCATTCTTTTACTTTTGGTTGACAAATAGATCTCTGAAAACAAAGAAGAAAGCCACAGAAACTTCCCACCTGTTTCTGTGTAATACTCAGAGATTAAACAGTCTATATCATATTTATAAGAAAAATAATATGGAAAGTTTTGTTATGAATTTCAGACTATGTTAAAGTGAAACAATACCTTAGCACATCATGCTAAATAAAGTGAGGTTGATGGGGGGGTTGCTTTTTAGAGAGCCACTGAAATTTCTGGAAAATGATCAAACATTTAGAGAGACTCATGCAGGAGTTAGTGATCCTGATAGAATCTGTCCACAACCCAAGTTAATAGGACTACAATGACTATGCAAAGATGACAAGCTAAAGCAGGTGTGGGCATATGGATGGTAAAACACTATTGTGCAAGCAGCATTTTGGTACAGGTGAAGAATTTCCCCCAGCTATACAGGTGACATTTATACAAGTTCAAAATTTGCCCAGAGTTAGACTTGCCCTATTAGCATAAGGAGAAGGGGTATTGTTTTTTTTAAGTTTTGATGAGTTATTGTGAGAAATTATTCAGAAAGTGTGTTCCTTCCCAAGTCCTAAAGTGTGTCCCAAAGTCCTTCGTGGTGCCCTTTTTCTCGTGTGATTTTACTGATGTAATCGTTAGGTTAGTTGTGTAAATTTCCCTGTAGTTCCTAAAAGGCACTTTAAATTATTACAAACTTTGCTGTACAGGTGTGTATAGCAAGCTGGCAAAGCTGCAGGAATTGAACTGTGCCTCACCAATGTCCATAGAAAATGAATAATCCCTGAATTTCCCATGAGCATGCTATAAACCAGTGGTTTATCTAAAGCTGAAGGGAAGAGTGCATAGAATAAATTTCTTCCAGGTGTGTTAGAGTAACATGCTCTGTGTTTGTGACAGATTCTGTTGGTAAATATCGTGATTGGCATTACACTTATCGAATAAGTTATAGTTATTCAACCCCTCCAAACTCGTAAACGACAGGTGTTTGGATTTCAGAGCAGCACAAGAAGTGCTCTTCTCTCCCTGTCCTATCTTCAGGGGGCACCACAGGTCCTGTGAGCAATCACAGCGATCAGGGAGTCCCTGACCTGCGCTGCTCAGGGCGCTACAAGAGCCCGACCACAAAAGCAAAAGCGCTGGAAGAGTTTAGGACAGCACGCTGTCGGGTCACGGGATTACTGCTTTTAAACTGCTGTGCTAGCCCAGCCCTCAGAGCCAGAGCCGAGCCTGCTTTGTGCCGCCAGGGACTCGTGACTCAGGCAGGTTTTATTTCCTTTCTGAAGATCAGCCGTGCGCAGGGCTGAGGGTAGGGGGGTGTGCTGTGTGCGGAACGTGTGCCCTGCTCAGTCCTGCCGGGTTTCGGGATTAGGAATTGGTAACTCAGTGGAACAGTTGGATTTCTCCTCCGCTGGCTGCAGTTTCAGTCGGTGGAACTTGCAGGGAAGGAACGCTGGGGATCCAATGGCCATTAGGTGGTGCCCCTGTCTTGGGTTAAAAAAAAAGCACACAAAAGACTCTACTGTCCTCATTTTAGTTAGGCAAACAGGAACAGCTCTAAGAAGGAAACTGTAGCGGAAGATTAAGTTCTAATGTGGGAATACATGAAGTGTATATATGCGTGTATATATATACACAAAAAAATACTCTTTTTATTCTCAGAAGAGATTTTGGCTGTTGAAGCAGTTGGTAGAGGAGAGCAGTTTCTTCCAGTTGAGTTGGGTCTGTTATTTTTGTGCATGGGTGCCGTCTCACCCCTTACCATTCTCACTGCAGTTTGTGCCAGTTGTAGGAGCCAACATCCCAGAGGTGTCTCTGACATGCAGAGACACATTTTACACACCACAGCATACTTTCTTCTGCATCACTGCCTAAACTTATGTATTTCTCTCTGCATTATTTCGAGTGTTATCATTTTTTCTGACCCATTCTAAATCCTGAAGTGCCTTGCCTTGTAACCTGCTGATAGAAATGCAACACAATAAAATTACTTATTTGCCTGTATTTTTTATTGACTGCTTTTAATTATGTTGTTGTCTGCCCCTTGCCCAGTGGTGAAAGGACACAGCTATTATTCAGTAGACTGAATCCAGCTCATGACATAATCTGTCTAATTGCAAGTGACCCACAGAATTCAAAGTGATGTCTTTTTGCATGTCATATACAGTCACCTGCCACTGTTTGCTGTGTTCTGTGGCTTAGCTCATGGCACAAGGTAAGTGAGCCAAATCCTGAACCTTTCCTAGAGACTAACAGTGAATGAAGCTCAGAGCTGCTGACTTACCTGCCTGAGTGCTCCTGGCTCCACAATGGCACCTAAATATCTTGTTCCATTGAAAGATTTTTGCCGGCAAACAGGGAAGATTTTAGGAAAACAAATGTTCCCTGACTTGGATATTTTAATTTCAGCTGCTTCTAGATAAGCTCCACAGTATAGCTTAGAAGAACAGCAGGTGAAGTGGGGGTACTGCTAAGGATGATTGTGGCTGCCTTGCTTTAGAACGTATTTTGCCTTCTTTAAAAAAACAAGCATCTATATTTCCTGTCCGTGGGTCCAGGATATTCTGACCAGCTGAACAAAAACAGCTGGTAAGAGCAAAGACCTGGGGAGGTACCTAGTGCTCCTGGGTTCCAGCAATTGCAGGAAAATCAACAGCCTCCTTTCTCCACACCAGCTTTTCCACTAGCATAATTAAGAATAATGAACTGAACCAACAACCTTAAGGTTGACTAATAACTACAGTTTCTCTGGTGATGAGAAGCATTCCATATCCTGTTATTAGCAGATCAATGCAAATAATTTGCAGACATACAACAAAAGTTACCCCTTGCAGAAATTTCATTATAGTTTTTAAGTAAAATTTAAACAACTCCATTTTTATTATTTAAATATTATGGCTTTGATTTCATCTCTTGAAACATTCAAAATTGCAATCATTTTGTAAGTTGCTCCCTTACAATTACAGAAACCAGAGCCTTATCCTAATCCCTTATTTCTTACCTTACATCACTCTCTCTGTCCCTAATACTGCTCTTGTAAAAAGTGCATCAACACTGTGAGTCTCAGCCTGGGACAAGCAGAAGCAGCAGCTGCTGCTGCCCCTGCCATTACACCCCCTCTCAGTGAGCTGCCCACCCTGCTGGCTTCCCTCTTCTGTGGACTGTTCAGTGTAAATGCTGAGCTGCTTAGGAGGACACAGTTTCTGTGGTTCTTCTGGCCTTGCTGTCATGGAAAGTTATCTTCCCTCCTGCACATCTGCTGAGCATAAAGCTGCAGTATTCAGCTGGAGTGAAGGAACAAAACAGCTGTCATTTCTTTTTGAAATGGAGATCAAATCACCTGCAAACTCAAATGAGCTGGCATTGGACCTGGGTGCTTTCTCCACTGAGCAGGTTATTGGAGAATATCTGGCTGCATGGGCAGCTCCTGTGCCTCACCTCACAGCTCCTCAGCCAGCAGATCCAGGCTCAGCCTGGGCTCTCCCTGGGCTGCACTCACCCCTCCTGCTTCTGCACAAGTGATGCTGCAGATGGTCTGTGTCAGGGTAGTCCAGAGCCTGGGAAGATGTGAGTTTGTCTGGGGCTGGTCAGACATGTGCACAGCAGGCTTAGCACTGCACTGAACTGCAGTGCTCAGTGAGCTCCTTGTGCTGGGAAGGGGTCATTTCATCTCCCTCCAGCTCTGGAAAAGCTGGTGCCTACAGGGCACAGGTGAGGAGAAGTGGGAAGAAGGATTGTCTCTGAGATGCCATCATTGTACTCATCCCTCCAAGATTTGCAGGATCTGGCCACCGTCTCAGCATTTTATGTGCAGTTTATGCCAGCTATTCTCCTGATCTTCACCCTGACTGGGGAGGGCGGTGTGAAGGCTGAGTGCAGGATGATCAATCACCACATGTTTTGTTTATTCTTTGTTATTTATTTATGCTGCGTTTAATTTTTTTAAAATACAACCTGTTCATTTTAGGGATGATTCCCCCCTCCCCCTTTTTTTTTAGTTTCCTAAAATTAATGTAACTAATATGGAAAGTCTTGTACTAGGAAATTTGCAGATGCAGATGAAAGCATGTCTCTGGTGCTAGTTACCTGCACTGGAGCTGACCCTGACATGTGGATTGACTTCGTGTCTTGAGCCTGGACCTGCCTCACTGCCACAGGCTTGCTGGATGATCTGGGCTCTTTGCTGACACAGGCTGCCATCCCTGGGCTAGTCCTGATCTGCCCACCTTTTCCAGATACTCCAGGACAGGCTAAAGAGGTCCCTTTACTGCCAGTCATGCTGTCACACTTAGTCTCCGGCCCTTGCATGCAGTTGGCCTTTTTTAGTTCTTTGTTAGTTCACCTGCCACATTTCTAACTTGAATCATGTTTTCTTGAAAATACTGCACTGCTGATACTACCTCTGACTTCTAAGTCTATGGGGATATTTTTAACAAGCCACTATGCACTTACAAAAACTAAATGTGATGTTCCTGTGTGCCACTTGTTCCTTCTATTTCAGGGTTTCTTGGAATTCCTAATACACCTTTTCTTGCAGGAAGTTCACCGTGAATCCACCCTGATGCTAGGTGAGACAAGAAATGTTCTGGGCACATTAGGGCTCTGAATTTGCTGTCAGTATTACTCTCAGCAGCTCAGCTCCAGATCTAACTGGAGCCAGAGCACAGTTCCTCATTGTGGATGGAGAGAAATTCAACTCAACAGATATTTTCTTTGCCTAGAATACCAGGTTTCTACTAACTGAGGGCACAGGGGGCAAATAAAAGGAAAATTGAAAGTAAGCATGGTGCAACTAACAGCCAGATTGTGTTCTCTTAAGATCATAGTTTTCTTTTGCTAAAACCAATTATAATCCAAGACAAGTTCTGAATTTATAAGCTGAAGTTGCTCTTGGCTTCTGTGAAGATGAGCATTTGTTTCTTTTGTCCGTCTTGACCTTGTTTTCAAACCTCCGTTCTCATTAATATTTTTTTGACCTGAATGAAAAGCTGTCCATGTATAGATTGTCTTTTCTTCCTAATTTCATCTGGCACTGCAGGCTTCTTGTGAAGCTATTCTTACAGGAGCCAGCGTGCACCACAGGCTGCTACCAGCTGTGTGCTCTGGGAGCAGTGGAGAAGGCTGTGGCCACTCGTGACACACCTGGGAATGTGACAGACTCACCTGGGAGTGTGACAGACTCACCTGGGAGTGTGAGTGTGCGTGTGAGTTTAACTCTGTCTTACCTGGACTTGGTGTCTGGAGCTTCCCGGGGAGCAGCGCACAGGTATTAGTTATTAAAATCCACAGGTATTAGTTATTAAAATCCACAGGTATTAGTTATTAAAATCCACAGGAATTAGGTTATTAAAATCTAACCTGAAGCTGTCAGACCAAGCACACCTGCTGGTGTGGGGGATCTGCTTCTGAAGCCACATTGGCAATGTTTGCACCTGTAAATCAGCCAAGCCAGGTGTTTCCTCAGTGCTTTCAGCTTTTTCACAATTCAAAAAGCCACCATAAGCTTCTGAGTCTTTGACTTATGAACAACCACATCCTGGTGGGTTGGAGGTGGAGCCCTACCCAGGACACAGCTCGGTGATCTCAGCAGCACCACTGAAGGGCTCTGTCCCTGGTGGCAAACAAGTCCTGTGCGTGTGGCCACCCGACCCTCTGGCTTCTGGGATTCGGCTTTCTCAGCCTTGGCAGCAGAGAAGACAATTTGCATAGAATCTTGACTTTCTGTAGGCTGACTGCATTGCAGGTTGACTTGATGAAGCAGGAAAGGTCCATCTCTTGTGGACATTTTTAACGTTCAGACATAAAATATTGAAATGTAAAATGCATTCAAATTAGAGCCTAGGTGTAACAGCGTTAGTGGCTTACCACAGCTGGAATTCAGTGCTGAGCTAGGAACCCAGTGCAGGCCAGCTTTAATTTGGATCAGATGGCATGCCAGAACGTGTGCACTGAATCTGGAAGGGTTTCTGTGGGTATGGCAGGGAGTATCCAGCGCCAAAATAGCAGCACAGATCTGAGCAGCCAGCCCAGCTCTACTCTCTGAAACTAAGCTTTGAATAGATGCACCATCCCAGTAAAGGAGAGATTGATCTCAGCAGGATGGCCCAGGCAAATCAAGGGGGAGTAAAATATCTTCTCACTTTTCTGGAGACCCCTGGGCTCTCCCAAAGCAGGACCAGCACAGGGTAGTGGGGCTGTGCAGGAAACAAGGACTCGAGCAGCTCCTGGGGAAGGGCCTGAACTCTCCAGCCTTGGAAAGGTGCAGGGAGGGAGGTGCTGCCCCTTGCTGTAGAGAGCAACTATTCATAAAAAACATCGAGTGAAAAATTATTTTGTACACCCTAATAGTCCTTTGACCCAGTTACTGAGCTTGGTTGGACAATCTGGCTTTATTGCTCCCTGTAGATTTTCTCAAGAGGCTGAGAACTACCCTGATACAGTGGCAGTAAAAGAAACTCATCTGACTAAATTTCATATAGTGCTCCACAAACCGGCCAAGTGCAGAAATATCAAGCCAAGAGCTACAAGTATGTGTGAAATGGGAAAACTCTGCCCACTGTCACTACCCACAATGCAATAAAGCTCTCCCACTAGCAGAGCATAAGACTCTTATTCTTTATTAGCTAATTACAGACAGGAGATTCATTCAGCACTATTGATAATAGAGTGCTGCCTCCACTTGATACTTGTCAAGAAAATATTGCATATGTCTTGGAAAGGAATTTCACCACCTCTGCTTGGAATGGGAGAATTGTGAAGTATCCCAATAGTAAATAAACATCAGAACTTGAATGAAACATTTTCATTTATTTTTTGCATTCTATGCTTGGTTTCTTTAGCTAGTTTTAAGGGCTCTAGAGAACAGTGTCCAGCAAATACTCTCATTTTCTGCCTGTGAAATACCAAAAATATACTGTGGTTTTATTTGTTAACTCAAATGCTTTTTCATCTTTTGCACTAATGATTATAAGGAAGGTATTGATAAAACAGTAAGCAAGGAGTATGTCTGACAGTCCAATAAGTGGCCACACGTTGGAGAAGAAAGGATAAAAATCGCGGAGGTTTCAGCAGACTGGCTTTCTTTAGTTTAACATCTCCTTTCCCTGATTTGGGATTCCTGCTAGTACAAGTGGAGCTGATGCTTGTGGTAGACTCACTGACACTGCCTTCTTGGTCTCAAGTACCCCCTGTATCTTCACCTTTATTCTGCTAAATAATACAGCCCATTATCTGCAGTTCCCCTCAAGACATTTCAAGCAGTTCTTAGTGTCAGCTGTAATTCTTTCAGTAACTCAATCCAGGATGGGTTCTCACTGTTTAGTAATGCTCTTGAACTCTGTAGCTCCTTGGAAGCAGATGATAAATTTATGTAAACAACGCCTTTGGGATAATAGAAGATACTGCTTTTTTATTTTTTATCTGTAAACAAAATAAAACCCATTTCCATTTTTCTGGGAATGCAACTGGCCTGGTAATGGGATCCCAGGCTGTGCTAGCTTCAAAGTCCACCTCTCTTTATCAAAAGAGGAGACTGTCACTCTGGAGCAGCACAGTTCTGTGTAAGAGCAGTTACTTGGGCTGGTAGGTGTAAATCACTCTGGGTAGGAGGGCACTGGCTTCCACCAGCATACCTTCAAGTGCTTTGCAATGCTGAGAACAAAACTAGGTACATTTCTTTGGTCTTGTACCACCTGAATAAAACATATTATATTTTTATTTTTTTTGGAGATTGGAATGTGCGTGCTTTTGCAGAGTCTGACACCCAGGATGCTTTGGTATGTGTGGACATTCCTTCTGTCTTCCTGACAGAGGCTCACAAATTTTGACTCAGCCTAATCCCTCTCTTCACTCTCACTGCAAAAGTAAAAGAGAGGAGCTATACCTGTCAGACAAATTCTTATCTAAAATATCCTCTTTCTATTTTAAGTTTATTCTTAAAATAAAGCTCCCTGGATGGGAGCTACCATCTGAAATGGACAGGTAGGTTCTTCAAAATAATTCTTGTTTTTAGGGTACAGAAATCTGTTCTGTGGCAAAGAGGGGAGAATTTGGAGGGATATAGCTGGCAGGATGTTTTTATAGGACGTTTTATCTTCGGCAAAAGTACTTGTGTTATGGTGACTAATGCCATGAAACCTCTCCCCTGCCTCCCATTTCTCAAATGCTGGAGAACCTGATATCTCAGCATGCTCAGTACAGTGTGCACACACCTTCTGAAGGCAGATTAGAAAGATTTTTTTATGTCTTCCTGAGATATTGCTCTCCCTTTCAGTAAGTTTTTACATGTGCCTTGGATGGAATTTTTAGAGGTTTTCAAGGTTCTTGAGACTGTTAATAATACTGCTCAGGGCCTCAGGGAATGAACAAGATGGTCTAACAGGTTGTTTCCATCTCTTATTTCTGTGTCTCTTTGATTTAAGGATTTTCTGCATTTATTGGCTGCTGCTTCTCTTGGCCACTTTATACACTGTGTAGTGATTTTAGCAATCATAGGGAATGGCAGAGGCTACATGAACCCCCCGTTGCCATAGAAACACAATAGCATCTCGCTGGCTCTACCCTCACTCTCCCATACCAGCCCCCATGGGAAGCAGAAATTCAGGCCTTAAAATTTAATCAATTTGATGTTAAGTTTTAGAAGCTATTTTCTTTTTGTTGCCTGGTCTCCTGACAGATGTTTTCATGCAGATGTAATTATTTACACTACTAATGTTTTATTAAAATTACAGCAACTAATTATTAGAACCAGTAACACTGTAGATTCCAAAGCCATCATAACTCCTGTTGTTTGTGTGCTCTAAAGACTAAAATTGTTTGTGTTTCAGTCAGCTACTGATACAGCCACAGAGGGAAACTTCCAGCATAACACGAGAGATGTAAACCCAGAGAGACTGGGAGAGGAGTTTGGGGGGCTGATGTGTTCTGTGCTGGGCTGTGTCCCCCAGCCAGCACCATCACGTTTCTGTGTCTGCAGCCCTTCTCAGTCCCCTGCAAACCCTGCTGAGTGCACAGTGCTGTGGCCTCAGATTTGGAGGTATCTCACTTGAAACTGATTTTCCTCTGTTACTGATGGTTTTCAGACTTCTGTACCTTTCATGGGAAAGTGCTGGCTATCCCATGGGCTGCAGCTTTACACAGGCCCAGTGTGACTCCCCTGACATGATTCCATGATCACTTTACCCTCTAGAATTCTGTTGCTTTCTCCTTTTACTCCCATTTAAACATAACAATGTCTTCAGGTCTCAAGATAGGAAAGCACCTTTGTAGCACAAGTTCTGGGGTGGGCTGTTCCTGTGGTCCTTGTCTCAGGCAGCATGACTTTATCTTTGGGTGCATAGAGAACAATAATTTCAGGTAATCTTTAATAATTTGCAGCTGCCAGGACTCCCTGGGAACCAGAACATTTTGCTGTATTCAGTCAATGTGAGTTGTGATCTCGGGTTGGTTTACTGTCATTGCACATCCTAATGAGCACCTACTCTGGCATCAAAGGGCAAGGCTGGAGCTGGGATACTTTAAACAGGGTGGAGAGAAACCATGCAACAGTTTTTTTAAATTACCATTTAAAATGCAATTAAATTTTATTTAAATTTATCATCTAATCATTTGATTAAAAAGTGATCACAAAGGTTTTTGCTGAGTGAGCTCTCACCATAAAGACTGAGCAGAATCAGGCCCATGGCAGATGGTGTGCTAGGAAAGGCAAGTTACTGGAATCACCTGTTTCCCCCATTTCCTTTTCTGCAGTGACTGCTGCTGCCACACGAGTCTGGAGAGAAAAAAAAATTATAAAGGATTTGCAATATGAATAGCTTCTGGCAAGCAAATACTGTTTCTCTGCTGACTTGGAAATGACATCAGACCTTAGAGCCCCTTTTTTGTCCTGGTCTATGAGAATAGGAAGTCTAGGGATTTTACCTATGAGTTAGCTTTTACTAAATTTGCTGAAACTTGCTGTGAGAACAGTGGTAAACTTACTTCTAGTAAAATAATGGAATTCTGTGAGGAATAGCCCTCTAAGAGTGGTTTATACTACAAAAGTTTTGTCTTGCCAGGACTGGCTTAGGAAATTATGGATGTGCCTGTAGGATGCCTGTTTCCTGTGCTCCCACGACCAGATCAGGCTGTAACCTTTCAATACAAAAAATGTAACTCTGCCCAGAGTCCCAGGGCCACACCATGCCACATCAGTGCTGGCCTTTGCTGATGGTCTCATTCCTGTAACGTACTTTTACATGTTTGTCTTTTGTAAAACAGCAAAAGCATTGATGTGCTCGGTGTTGTTAAACTGAGTTTGTCCCTGTTTACAGGTTTACAATCCCATGCTGCTTTGGAGCTGGTGGTTTGTTTTCCCACTCTGTATTTTTATGTTTCTTGGAGAGCTCCTGTAACTTTTCTCTTCCCTTCCCTCTTCTGGCTGACGTGTTTCTGATCTGTACCAGCCCATATAAAAGCCTAGAGAGGAGAAACACTTTCTGCTCTCTTTCCATAAACTGGTAAACCTCTTCCTGAGCCTTCACAACCCTTTGGAAGCTCACAAAGTACATTTCATAATTTCCAGGTACAGTGCATGAAAATTCTGCTAAGTAAACACTATAAAGTAGGTTTTGAGAAAATATTAGTCACCATTATGCAATTCCAAAACCAAAACCACAAAGAGAGTGCCAGTATATTTTGTTTTATTGGTTGTGACTGCAAATACTATGCACACAAAGGAAACCTTTGAAAACCAACCAGCCTATGTTTGTATGCATATTACTCTTAAAAGGCAATTTGTCTAGTAATCTCAGTGTTAATTTTTTTCATCTGGTACACACTGCTGGTACACCAGACAGTTTTCTGTAACCCATCTGAAAAATTCCACGTAGAGGATTTTTTTTTTTTGCTTATCTTATTTGTAATTTTCTAAAAATAAATTTACCTGCTTTTCCTTTTTGTCTTTGCTATTAAATGTAGTGAAGATAATATTTTCATACAGTGTCTTTTAACTTCAAAGTTTTCAAAGTAAATAGAAGCAATGTGCACTCTATTAGAAAAAAATGCACAAAGCACCTAAATCCTAATTTTTCAGGCCTGCCAGAGCTGCATCTGTTTAAACATGTTACTTATATGCATGTGTACAGTACAGGAAGCTGGACTGCTTTCCAGAATTGCCTGGAGTTGTATCTTTTTTTATTCCTCTCTTTCTCAAAACAATTTTAAATCTACAGAAAAGGTCAGGGGAGGTCATGATTCCTGACCCAACACTGAACTGAGCCTGCCTGCTCCGTCTGTTTGATGATCCGACCAGGGTCACTGAACTGGGGGTTATTACTGGCTCCCTGTGTCTATGAGGCACAGCCTATCCCAAACAATTTTTAAATTACCACTGGCATGAGGCTGTCAGGAAGGACGGGAGCTGGGAATGTCTAGACACTGCCGCCAAGACAAGCTCCCCCATAGCGGAGCCGTGCGAGGGGGACACAAAACTCCCATCACGTGCCCTGCAATGTGCTCCAGGGCTTTGGCCAAAGAATTTCAGATAAGGAAATCTATAGGCATTACAACTGGGAGAATTTTTAACTGCTTTATTGCTTTCCATAGGTTCTAAAGCCAGTTGTCTGCTTTTATGAGCTCTTTAAATCACACATCAGTTTCTCTTGGCTTCAGTCACACTGAACTGTCTCTGAATTTATACTGGTTCTTCTTGACTTTATTCTTTAGAAATTAACATTGAGGTATGACTTTAAGTTTGTATCAGTGAATTCTCATCCTTCTGCAAAGGATGGCAAACAGTCCTTTGGGGTGTGTAAGGCACAGACAAGGCCATGGGGGTCTTTGAATCATGTCTTTTTCTAATTCATCCCTCTGCTTAAGCAGAACTGCAAGGGAAAAGAGAGATTAAATACACTTTCTACTCTTTCCAGCTCAGTTCATTGCATTTTTAAGGAAATTTCATTCAGAATGTGCTGGCAAATTACTTGATAGTGATATATCAAAATGTATTAGTATCATCATTCACTCATTAATAAACACCCTGCTATTTACAGGAACAACACCGTCGTTTTGAACGTCCTACTTAAGGGCATTTTTAATGGAGAAGTGCCCTGATCAGTAAGGTTAGACTGGGCACAGCAGTGCCGGAGCCCGAGCCAGCACCAGAGTGCCCCTGAGCAGGAGCAGGGGTCGGGTGTGCCTGGGGTGGGAGGGGGCACCCCCTGCTTTACCCCATGGCTGAGCACAAAAGCACCTCACAAAACCCGTGTGCTTCTCTAAAGGCGGCTGAATGGTGATTATTTCCCTAAGGAAAATCCACCATTCTCCAAAGGGGCAGCTTTCCTGCTTTCCCCCCTGGCCACACTGTCACAGTGCTTCACAGTATTTTTGGGCTAATCTAAAGGTCAGTGGGAAAAGCTTTCCATAAGCCCACAGTTGCGTTTGTCGTGTGAGAAGTGTGCAGTGTCCCCCAGCAGATGCCCAGCTCCTCAGGCCATTGCTGGCACCCAGCAAGGACAGGGTTTGGTCACCCTGGCCAGCACACCGGACCTGTCAGAGCACAGGTCTCACGGGGTGAAACATCACTGCTTGCTCCCTCACTGAGCAGAAAACAGGCTCGCACAGTCACAGCTAAATTCGCAGCACAAATTCATTTACATTTCAGTTGTTAGCTTAAGTGCAATTTAATAACAAAAGAAAAAAACCCAAACAGATGATGCTACACTTGCTATAAATAAACTCTTCTAGAAGGCAGTGGCATTAGGGAAATGACAGTCCTTACCTTGCTCCCAGCAGAAATCCTTCAGTGAAGCTGTTATCATCACACCTGTGCCTCAGACTGAGGGCTGCAGGTGGACTTAGGGAAAGAAGGGAGACGTTCCTTTGCTCAAGCACTGCAGCCTGTTAGCCCATGCACAGGGGCACTGGGGCACGCTGCTGGGAGGCAGATTACAGGTGCTAAGCTTTCATCACCCTCCCAGGTCACAGCAAAGCTCTGCGTTTGAGGATGCATCTCTGCAGACAGGGCTGAGATGTGGGATGTGAGTGCTCCCACTGCTCTCACTGGCTCTTCCTGCTGTTGTCTGCACTTGGGGCAGCACCAGCCCAAGGAAGGCAGCCCACTCAGCCTGCTGATGTCCTGGGAAAGGACAGCTGCCACACTAAGTTTGAGGACAATTTTTACCTCTTCCTTTTGCTAAACTACATTGGAAAATTAATGCGCATAAGGTAATGCACTTCACATTCCCCACATAAGAGGAGCTCCTTCTAAGGACACATTTTTCCCCTTTTTTTTCATGTTTCTCCATTAGCTTATTCAATTTTTTAATACCTGCTAGTTGACTAGGAAAAAGATGCCTTTGTGCCTTCAAATAGGAGTTAATCAAGAAGAGTTGAGGCAAGTTATTTTACACGAGCTGCCTTCAGGAGCTGGCCTTCATCTGCTGAGATTCTCAGCCCCAGTATGACTACAGGTTAGTGCACCTTGCATTACTTTTTCTTATATCCTGTAATAATTGTGTAAAACAACATTTTTTCTAAAACTGGATCTGTCTCTTAATAATCCTATTTTAAACTAAGCCTGTTTCTCACAAGCTCACATACAGTTTTATGATCCTGCTTCTGAGGATGCAAGAAAAAAATCAGTCTGTTCTCCTTAAAGGCAAATGTTTGCAAAGAAATGTATTGCTCATCTATGACCTGCCTATTACTGCTCCAATCTGTTAGGCTTGGGATCTAAGTGCATGTGCAAATAAGAACTCTTGCACGACTGCCTTCCCTGCTCATCCTGGCACTCCTCCCTGGTGCATCTGATCTGTGCTGGCCCAGGGGTATTGGCAGCTCACACTGCTCACCCAGTGCCACCCCAGGCACTCCTGAACTGCATGGATGAACAAGTGACAGACTATAGCTGGGCAAAGCGGCCCCAAATGCTTCTAGAGACTGAGGGATGAGCCACTGAGTGGGCAGGGGCAGAATTTAACTTGCAATGAGGTAGAGGAAAATTCAGTGAGCAAAGAATGAAGTGGGACAAGAGCCCAGCCAAGAACAAAGGTTCTCCTGGGGCATTACCTGTGAGTGATATGAGTTATGTAATCTGGGGCACTACTAGTTTTGCTGAATGCGATGTCTGCATATGGCATAAAAATGCATTTCTACAAAAGATGGTGTCAACATTTGTGAGCAGAAAAGAGGGTCTCTGATTTAAGGCATGGGATGTAGCTTTGGTGCCTATTTTTAAAGAATGCTTCTCTGAATACTCCAACTTGCAAAATGCTGTTGAATGCTAAAATGCAGAAGCTGAATGTCTAATTCAAAAGAGAAAATTTAGAATGAGAAAAAGGAACCCTATTAGTCACCATGAAATACAAAATGAAAACACACACAAATAGAGTGCTGTCCAGAAATTAGTCAGTGAAATATCCCAGTATCTCTGGACTTTGCTCACTGTATCATGTGGCTCTCTTTCCCCTTTGTGCTTCTTGCAACTCTCTGCTATAGATCTTCTTAGCTCTGAAGTATTTAAAAATATGTTTTGAAGAAAAATTGGTAGCACTTTTCAACTAATAAAAATGAAAACAAATAGTTCAAACAATTTATCTCCCAGTGTACATCGGAGTTAGAGAGGCCCAAGAAATAAAATCATTGCTGTTGCACTCATGGTTTTCATGCAGTGGTTGGGCACAGGAGAAGGCAGAGCCCCATGTCCCTGGGGCTGGGACAGGGCCACAAGGGCCCCAGGAGCAGGAGCCACCACTGGGCACAGTGCAGCTGGCCATTTTTACTTACCTATGGCAAACAGCTCAAAACTCAGGAGTAAGGCAAATTATTTGTGGATCTAAGTTAAAACTCATGTTAGCTATCTTCTTCCCTTACAAAGCGCCCTGTCTCTGTGCAGTAGGTGATAAAATATATATAGGAGATCAAATATGTAATGACACCCGTGATGAGCCATACTGGAGCCCTGCCCTGCCTGGGAAGCAGTGGCATTGCCTTTCTGCCTTTCCTGCTGGCTATTGCAGCCTCTTTTTTTTTTTTTTTTTTTTTATGTCCCTGGTTCTCCATGCTCTTGTTTATACAGAGGCTTCCTGTGTCTCTGGATGCATGAATAATACACTTGATGGGATGTATGTGTGCATGTTGTCTCTCCTCAGAGGTACTGTCTTGCCCTGATTTGTGTCATCTCCTGGGCAAATATTTCAGGGTTATGTACAGTTTAGAAATTCATTTTGGAAGCTTCAAAATTATTGTAGCAAGTAGGGGAAATATAGCAAGTCGAGAAAAGGAGTATTTCCCTATAGATTTCTCAGTCATGGGAGCACCATAGTTTTAGTGATGAAATAATACTCCACAAGAAGCAGAAAGTTGCAGGTTTAGTGTTAAAAGAATTTTGAAAATAAAAAGAAATCATTATGAGGAACCCATAGAATAAAATTATAATATTCAATTGGGTCAGAACAATTTTCTTTTAAAATATAAATTTGAAAGGATTTTCACAATTATGTCTTATATTTTGTGTATAAAGTCACTTGTATAAAGCCTAACTACAGGGCAAGCCTTTAAATAAAAAAGAATTGGTTTATGTAGTCTGAAAATGTTTACTGAAAAGGATTAAAAAATAAACACACTATGTTTGTGCCAAATTGTTCCAATCTAAGCCAGCTGATTCTAAGTTTTAGCATTTTATCTATTGTTGTCATGTTTTTCTTCTAATTTTCCAATGTGTTGATTGCTATAAGCTCACATCAGACCCAAGATGGATGTGAGCATGTATATAACATGTCTGCCTACATAATAAATATTTTTTTTCACTAATCATATCAACAGCAAAGCATTTTCAGTGCAGTGATCATTCAAAAATAAAGTTTCATGTCAGCAAAGCACTGTACCTTACAGCACTGACGCAGTGTGATTTCACACATTTTTGTAGGACTTCTGTATTCTGCTTTTGACCTTTTTGAGAATTGCATTGTGTGATGACAGCTATCTTTTATGAAAAAAATGCTTCAGATAACTAATTTTCATTCTTGAAATCGTTAGAGCAATTTCTGTTTGATAGAAATCATTAAGAAAGACCAGCAGTTAGGAATCTGCTACAAATAGTCTGCACTGGGCATGATGTTAGGAAAGCAAGTTTATTAATAACATGTTTAATAAAAATAGCCTCTCGGTTCTTCCCGTGCATGACTATCAAATCTATTGGTACTTAGGATGTGAGATGTGGTTCCAAGTGTAATATCCATTTCAAAAGAATTTGTGATTACTGACCTTCATTGTAAGCTGCACTTGTTTTTAAGTTCAAATTGTATGATGCATTCTAAAACAAGAAGATGAAAAGAATTTTGTTAGATCACATGCAGACTAAATGCTTTGAAATTAGAAAATTCCCCTAAATTCTGAGGGACAGCAAGCATCAGACTCTTGCCCTCTTAACCTCCTCCAAACTTTGATGATAGAGGCTGATTTCAGTATGTAACAGGAAAGTAACTGGGAAAAATAATTCAAGAAGCCCACAAAACTGGATGTGTAATTTTGGCACTGAGTCGTTCAAGAGCAAGAATTCTTTATGTAACACGAGGGCAGTAAATCCAGGGATGTTGTCACAGTTCCTTGTCATGCTGATACTCCAAACAGGAGCACCCACACTGCCTGGTACAGAAAAAAAATGGTTTTTAAAAATACTTGCTTTTAATTTTCCATTACTAATAAGCTGTGATTGTGGACTTCTACTTGTAAAACTCATCCTCAATTACACTTCACTTATTGGAGAACATTTTAATCCCTGAGAAGATGAATTTGACTAAATTTGTGTTTTCTTAGTTATGATACAATCCAAAAATATTTTTAGAAGATCAGTGACATTTACAAGAAGAAATGATGGAACAAAGTGTGATATTCTTTCCTTTAAAGCAGTATTTTTCTCTTTTCACTCATCTCTTTAGGATACATTCAAATGTAATTTGAATTACAGCAGTTTCTGTGGAGGATTACTTTCCATTAACTAATAAAGAGCAAACTGCAGCAAATAACATTTTTTAAACTTTTATCTCTTATCAATGCTGTAGTTTAGCAGATAAATTGGCATTCTGATTATAGAGTTTTCAGAGCATTCAGCATACTAACACATCTGAATAGCATATTTAATTTACAAAAATAACATTAATCTCATATATTAATTTATTGGGGTGGTGGAGCAGCAATAATAATACAGGCACAGTTTCAGCCCTAAAGACTGTCAGAGCTTTGTTTTTCATTAGGCTTTTGAATCCCAAACAAGGTACATAAAGAGTCTATTTTGTCTCAGTGTACAATATGAATTTAATATTTATTCTTATTGAATCAGATTCTTCAAAGTCTGTAATAAGCTAATTCTTTGTTGTTAATTTTAACATGAGTGAACTTAATTTTTCAATGTGTAAAGGAGCTTAGGATAAGTAGTTTTGAAGTTAAATAGAAAACCCGGGGAGCAATATTTATTCAGCAATGTGGCCAAATGCATTTAAAATGCAGAATATTTGTGACTTTGTTAACCAGTAAATCCTTTTCTATTCTCTGCTTAGCTACAGCAGCTGGTGATTTTTCAGTTTCCAGGTACAGTATCAGCAGCATAGCCTTTCTTTTGTGACAAAGGAATATAAGTTGCCTTGGAGATTTTTAATTAACTCTTCTCCGGTAGCTCTGCCTGCTTATCATTTCAGCAGTTATTTAGGCTTCATATCAGATTTTGGATATTGCTCTTCAGAAATGTCCTCTTAATCTACACAAATTAGCATTTCGGCAAAACAATGTTTCCATAGTGGACCATTCATTACACTTTTTTAAAAGGTGTAGTTAGTATTTACAACCATTAATTCAGCCTTGAAAAACAGATGAATCCTAAAGAGGGGAACATGTGTGGACTCTGCAACTAAAAGAAACTATTCTGCACAAAAGAAGTGATGGTGACACCTTAATCAGATTGAGATACTCCCTAATTACTTTTTGTGATTTGTTCTTGCCAATAAATAAAGGTGAATAGACTATTTTTTGACAAATTGGGATTCCTCAGACCAATTTGTTATTTAATGCACTATTATTCATTTAACAAATAAATTTACCTTACAAAATGTCCCTGGCTTGCTCACTGCCATTTTGAAATGTCTAGTTGTCTCAACCAAGTGGGTGAAGACATATATGTATATTTCTATGTGTGAAAATAAAAGAGAATAAAGTTGGAAGAGGCAGAAAGGCGCTTATACAGTCACATCCCCTGATGGCACAAATTTTGTCTCTATACTGCTCTTTTAAAAAGTCTGGAATTTATTGTCATCATTTTTGCTAATGCCATTCAGCTAGCAGCTCTGGTTTAGGGTTTGTTTTTTCCAGACGAATTATAAATGTCATAAATGCTTCCAAGCATACAGAATCAGAAGCCTTTTCTACCCTGAAAATGGAGGTAGGAGTTTGAGCAAATATGATTTACAGACACGGGGTGAATGCTATAAGCTAGAGGGAGCTCCACCACAAGGAAATGCAGAGGTTCCGTTTCATTTATCAATGTGCTTCCCTGGCTTTGTCTGCTCGTGAACATAAAAGACCCGGTTTTATTGCAGATATTATCTACACCATTCTATGATATGAATGTTATTGTCTAAACTGTTGCTGAGATATAAAACAGCTGAAACCCTCTACCAACACCATATTTATGCCAAACCTTTTGATAAATATACAGGTCTTTTTGTTCACCTTCGCTGTCTTTGTCTCCATCTTACCACTCAGCCATTTTTAATGAAAAAGCATACTCTATAAATCCCGAGCACAGAAATGCACCAAGAGCCAATCTCGTGGCCATAATTGTGCAAGATAATGTCCAGCAGTTTGACAAGAATTCTGGGCCAGCCCCAAGCCCCGGCTCTGCAGATAAAAATATCTCCCCAGTTATTTCATAGTGCTCTTTCCAAAGTAATCTACACAAATTCATCCCAGTAAAACCTGGTTTATTCCACAACTGGGCCTAAAGAGTATCAACAAAGGGAGGTTGGAGTGACCTGCTTCGAAAGGACCTAGTTCCTATAACTGGAACATTAATGATCTTTAATAATTGCTTCTACTGAGCATCTCAGAGACATTCACGGTTCCAATAATTCTCTAGAAATCCTGTTACCCCTTCTGTAGCACTGGCTAAAGGACAGTGTTTGTCCACTATTATTTTTAGATGCCTTTTTAGTGCATGCATAATTTTTAGTTAATTTACATCCCTGCCTCACCTTTGTGCACTGAAATTCTGGAGCCTACATTTGGGGTTCTTTTCTGACCTCTTGGTCCTCTATCTCAGCAGATGATATTGCACTGCTCATAGAGATAATAAGAAAGCACCTAATATCTTCTTATTGATTTTTGTTAATAAAATGCCACTTCAAAGAGAAATCAACAGCTGAAACCATGAAGGCTGAGTCATGGCTGTGTTAATGAACTTTATTTTTGTCTATATGAGGTGTCTAATTCATGGTGAATCATTTATTAAGTAAATGTGTCCCCTTTCCTGTTGGTAGAACACCCACAAGCAAATTATGACCTTATTCCACTTTCTAGAAGCAATATTATTGTTTTCTTCTATCAACTTTAAAAACTTTCAAACCTAATTGACCAACTCAAAAACTTTAAATGTAATTGATCAAGTCTCTTCAGCACAGCTGACTGCATCAGTAGGGCACGGTGTTCTCAGAGCAGAGAACGGGTATCAGCTTTCCAACTAATGTTCTCCCTGTAAAAATTTAAAACGGGATTTCCAAATATGCTGCAAAGAATACTTCAACATTTGCTGTGTAACAGTATTGCTGAGTGTAAAACCTGGTAGGCTTGGCCTCACTTGGGTGAAAAGGCCAGAGCAAGGCTTAGAACTGGGTCTGGGGGTGTTCATCTGAGATTCCAGAGGAGGATTTGACCCTTTGCTTCCACCCAGACTTAGAGCCATGCACTCACACAGCTCATCAGTTCCTTGCAGCTAGAAACAAAGTAACCACAACCCTAAAACAATATGTAGGTATTAATCTTGCATATTATATATTTTCTACATTTCATGTTTCTTTTCTAACTTCTGAAGAGTTATTTTTTTTAATGAGACAAACAGAATGTCTTTTTCTCCCGTATTTATGGGAGACATGGACTTATTTCTGCTCCTTTTATAAGGTACGGCACATTTACTGAGTTATTAATATATTTGTGCAGCATTTTTTATGTCTCTGTGCTTTAAAAAGAAGCCTGAGTGTTCTGCTCACAGATGGGCTCTCCAGGATGCTGAGAGGGCAGTTTTGCTTCTGGTCCAGGGGAGGGAATAGAAGTTTTAGTGGACATGTTGGCAATTTAGGACCCATTTTTAAGGCTGTCTGCATACAGGCTAGACCTAACCTCACAGGGCTTTAGGGAAAGGCTGTGGTCTGCTTCATCAGTCTGGGAGTTGGACCCTGGGTGAAAGGCAGATCAGCCTCAGTAAGCATGCCAGAAATGTTTATCATTCTGAGAACTCTGCCTGCAGAACTGGCATTAAATGGCTGGTCAAGATGTTTGTTTCCAGCAAAACGCCTGAATTTACTTCTTAAAGGATTTTAATTTCTGTAAGACAAAACAAAAATACTTAATAATCTCAATACTTAATGATTTGTAAATATTCTCAGACATCACATAAGGAAAAGGAGCTCTTTTGAAAAGGACCTTTTTTATTTCCTTTTCTCAACCTGGAATAAACATTTCAATACAGACATTCTAAGAAAAATATGCTTTGGTCAGAAGTGGTGAAACAAAACTGGTGCTTTCCTGACAAGTCTGGACTGCCAGCACAAATGTTTACCAACATCTGTCTTCAGACTATGCAATCATTCTGTATTTCCTTAAAATTATAATAAAAAGGCAGATTGTGATTTCTCATTTCTGAGCCTCTGGTATCACTAAAGCCTTTTATCAGAGAAGTTCTCTATTGAAAAGTTTTTTGCTTAATTTGCTATTTAATATTAAATAATGCAATATTAACAAGTTCTTAGTGGTCTTAGGGACAAATATACAAGCAGCAATTCCTGGACTTGCTCCAAAGTGCAGCTGCCAGCCATCCCCCGTGTCACAGCAGCGAGGGCTGGGGGAGTGATATGGGCAGAAAGGATTTCCAAATGGTAATTTTACAGGCAGCTGTTTGCCAATCCTCAGCTTGCTTTCTGAGTTTGCTGAAAAGTCCTGCTCAACATCTTTTTGAAGATTTTAAGCAGTGTTTGCTTCTCTGCCATATGGGCTCACCCTCAGACACGAGCAGGGGATGCAGCCCCAGTGCAGGTTCTGCTGCACCGCACTGCACAGGTTGCCATAGTGACAGACAGGAGAGACTTTACTTCAGAAATGTTGCTTTATTGCAGCTAAAGTGTATTTTGAAACAGGATCACATTTCAAGTCACTCCCTGTGTTTCATATAGGAACAAGCAGAATCATTGGCTTCTACAAATAAGAATTAGTTTGAACCTGCCCATTCCC
>VZTT01056286.1:4492-17408 GCA_013400855.1 Buphagus erythrorhynchus
CTGAGGAACTACTTGCAAATTGTTTCCAAGTTTCTGCAAGTATAGGTCCTCCACTCTATTCTGTTATTGTAAAAGAAGTGCCATTTGCTGCAGGATCAAGGACAAGATTTTTGTTGCAGTTCTCAATATTGCTATAGTAAGAATAATTTTGTATGTTTCATATGGTTTGTATTTCAAAAGATGATATTCAACCAAGTGCTTGATGATTTCAGATTCCAAGTAATTTACTTTCATATAAGTAAAATAGCCCAATAAATAAAGTAGTAGAACCTCCCATTAATTTAGTCAATGGTTTGTAAAGTTATTTCGAAGGTAGTGTACTATCTAACAATTTGTTGCCTGGAAAAATCTCTACCGGCAATATGTCTTTTTATGAGCACTAGTATGGAGCTAGTATCTAAAAGAAATTTGTATTTCTGGGCATAGACATTGTTTAATCAGATTTATCAGGATTTCTTCTGGGATCTATGATTCATATATAGTACTCAGTAACCAAATTTTTTTTTCAGTCTCATCATTGCTTTTTTCTTTAGGTTTAGGTTTTTCTTCAGGAAAAAAAAACCCTAGTAAATGAATCCTCAGCCTGTGAATTTAAGGTTTAAATGTAGAACATAATTTCATTTGCTAGAGTATCTGATTTCAACAACCACTGCTAGCTTGTATTAAATAACAGTATAAAAATATTTTTATACATTTGAATATTTTATCTCCATAGACTTCAAAAGTTAAAGTAACACAGGCAAAGGAGAAATACTTAAAACAAATGCTCAATAAGAACTGTTTTAAAAAAGATTTTTGTCCTCAGCATCCTAGCAGAAGAAGAATTTACCCCAAAATATTCCTGAGAGCTGAGGAACAACATCATTAGTAGTATACTAGGCAAACCTGCTTATTCTGCAGGTGAGTATTTATGGGCTTTTTTTATGTGACAATGGGTTCTTAGTAATCGAGATTTTCCCTCACCTTCTCTTTTTAAAAAATTATCTATCTTTCTTCTGGTTTAGAGCAGCAATGTTACTAATATTTTGGTTTCTCTTTGGGATCCACAGTCTCAATATTAGATATTTTGTTTTGGTTTAGATGTTCACATAATTCTACCTTTCAAAAGTAATGTGTGTGGAACTGTTACTGGTTATAAATGACCTCAGAAAATTTATTGAAGTATGTAAAATTATTTTGAGTTCTGAAAGTACTTGAGCAATGTGTAGTGTCAAGATATGCTTAAAATCTTTTAGACCTGCAGACACAAGGTGGTAGTATCAGCCTTCAGTAATAATTGTTTAGGGTGGCATTGCTTTTAATTTATATCCTTTGTTTCCTCTCACTTCCAAACAAGGGCTAGAGAAAATCCTTTGACTTTGGTCTTGCTAACACTCAGTCTATATCTCAAACTACTGATGAATCAATCCAGTACTAAACTGGTAAATTAAAGATATGCAGATGAAATCAAAGTAAGGATTTTCATCTCTCCCAGCAAGCTAGAGAAATTGTATATTTTTCTGGTTTGTCACATTTCTTCATAAATTCTTAGAATATTGAAGGGAAGAGTGAAAAATAAGGCATTTCAGACAAACTGATACCTTTAAAAGACTACGTTTGCCATGAAATATGAATCCCATATTTCTAGCATTCTGACAAATTATCAAGTCGTGGATAATTTGTTAGGAAACTGCAGGCATTTTATTCTGTAGAAATCTCACAAAGAACAGGGATCCTGATTGATAGATGTTTTTAACCCCTATCTTTTGCTGACCATCTTCTTAAGAGAATAAAAAAAAATTATGAAAAAATAATAAGAATCTACTACTTAACATTTTTCCTTTTTTCAGGAAGCATGTTTGAATACTTTTAAAATAATTCTCCAACATTCTATGCCATTATACTCTATTTTTAAGTAAGATTTAAGATCAAGTCATAGACTTGACATTTAACTAGTTGTTCTTAGGGATTGTCTGTAGTATGGTACCATATTCATACAGGCACACCAAATTATGGCAGTCAAAGCTGCTCCAAAACTCCACATCTTCAGCCAGTTCCTCTTTTCACACTTAAAACACCAGGACTGACAATAGAAATTAATCTTCCATTATAGTGAAGATCTTTTATGCTAGACTTATCTTTCAACATTGAAACACTTCTGGAAATCTGACTTTTGATGAAGACACATAGTCTAATAAATGCTATGTAAAAGAAGGTTTGTCTTGTTTGTATTTCAATTATTTTTCCATTAATTTTTGATGCAGATAATATTTAGTCAGCCACTCCCCATGTGTGTATGTGTGTGTAATATGTGATAATATGCCATAATTGCTTTTCTGGTATAGTTTATGATTTCTTCATTACTCATATGACAAGGTGTGTTGGCTTGGCTGGGGTAGAGTTCATTTTCTTCCCAGTGGCTGGTGTGGGGCTGTGCTTTGGATTTGTGCTGAGAACAGGGTTGACAGAGTTGTTTTTGTTGTTGCTGAGCAGAGCTTACACAGAGCCAAGGACTTTTCTGCTTTTCATACTGTCAGGCTGGCAGGGAGATTTTGGGGTACCTGGGAGATTGAGAGAAGACACAGCCAGGACAGGTGACCCCAACTGATCAAAGGGATATTCTAGACTATAAAGCATCATGCTCATTGTGGGCAAAGAAAAGAGAAGTGGGAGCTGTTCTGAGTGATCTGATGTTTGTATTCCCAAGTCGCCATTACACCTCATGTGATCTCCTGGGGATGCTGAAAACCTGCCTGCTTATAGAAAGCAGTGAATTAATTTTTTTTTTTTTTTTTTTTTTTNACAGCCATGGCTTTTGCTTTTCCTATTAAACTGTTTTTGTCTCAATCCATGAGTTTCCTAGTCGTTTTAACCTCCTGGTTTTATCCCAATCACACAGATGGAGGAGTGAGATGCATGGTGCTTGGCTGTTGGCTTGGGTTAAACCATGACAGAAGGCTAAAAAATAAGAAGTGCCAGGTTCTCCTACATGAATGTTATGAGTCTCAAGGATGGATTATCTGTGACAGGATGATTGAGGAATAGTCAGAGAATGGCTGAATAAGAATAGCTCCTGCAACATCAGCCCATCAATTTGATGATTGAGTTTTAATTAGGAATCATGAGTGTTTTCTCTAGAACTTTGTTTGAAATATTTATAACTTGTATGACTTAATTCAGTTAGGTGAGAATTAGGAAAAAATCTTATTTATCTCTAGGTTAATTTTGGTTCAATTAGAGATTAATTATAAGTATTAAAATGGTAAATATTATCAAATCTAGACTGTCCTCTGATATAGGGTCTGAAAATGATTTGGATTTGAATATTATAGTATTTCAGTAGTTATGGTGGATCCTCATTTCTTAAGTAGGGAAATTCTGCTGTTGGAGGGTTTTTTTTGCATTCCCACTGTGTAGGCTAAAACAAGATATTAAGATGCTCCCAAAATAAAACTGGAATCCTGCTAAGTGTGAGAGCTAGACATTCTAAAACAGTGAGAGCTAGAAATTTTAGATCATTCTGGAGATTTGGAGATCTAGGTGTCCTTGAGTTCCACATCCAAGCCTTTTGATTTAAACTATTTGTGAGCAAATCTACAACAGTTTCAGCTTGCAGCACTAACATGTGAGATTAAAGAAATACTAAGGTTATAGACAGACATTATTTCTCACCATTCAGACTTAAATGAATCAATACTTTGTTCTTAAATTGTATTTTCACTATAAGAGAGAGATTGCCAACTTTCATCAGTTGCATTAATATTAAGTGCTCCCAAATTTGAGAATGAAATAATTATGTTAGACTAGTGTGTGATTGAAAATAGTTACAGTTATATTGATTTACACTGTAGATCTGAGAATGGAATTTGCAAGCTTGGCAGGTTTGTAAAATATAACCTTTTAATAAATCTAAAAATATTAGTTATACTGTAAAGTTCAGCATTTAACTATTCCATATGGCATTTAGCTATTAAAGAAACAGAAGCACTGGCAGTTTAAAAATGATCTGATTTTATCAAGACATATTTCTCTAAATGCAGGAATATATTTTTAGGATAAAATTAGAAACAGTTAAATGATTTACTTTAAATCTGGATATAGCAAGTATATTGAATGTGAAAAGACAAATTACATTATGAATCCTGGAATATGTGTGCCTGTGTGAATAGGTTGGATGTGGGCATAGTAGTGTGGAACCACATCTGGATTGCAATTTCCAGCACCAATCATTATTTTATCATATAAGAGAAATGCTTTTGACATAAAAAATTTCACCCTAAGATGTGTTTTTTTCTTCACCTTCCCTAATCCTCTTCCTTTCTTATAACATGATATGAAAATGCCTATGGTTTGGAGTTTAAGGGTTTCTGGTAGTTGTGTTTTTTGCTTTATTTTACACTAAAATTTACTGTGGATGTCAGGGTACATTTGCTCCACTTCTGTTTCATTATTTGGCTATCTCATGCTCTGAGTAGTATAAATCTATGATCAAGATTTTCCAGTACTGACATTTCAAATATTTAGGGAGATAATGAATCTGTATTTAATTTAATCAACACTTCTTGTATCATTGCATTATACATTTATTATGCTCACCCATAAGAGGAATGGTGCACTGTAGTTCTTGCTCTCCTAAATGCTATTTATTGTTTAGCTTCACATATAACCACAGGTTCACATGTAACATCCTTTGTGTAGTCCTTGAAAGGGAGATTTGTTTATGGAAAGACATCTTAAGATAATGCCACAGGGCCTGGCCTGATGCTTTCAGATTCAACAGAAAGAAAGTGTTCTAAGACTAAAACTCAGAGACAGAGAAGTAAATATATGAATTGTGACTGAACTGTATAGCTATTCAAAGCCACTGTTAGGGCTTTAAGAACAAAAAACCAATATTTATTTGTTCAAAATAAATAACTTCAAATCAGATATCATGCTATTTTTAAAGGGGAATAGTCAAATGTTTATATCTTTGCTATATTCTATAGTGTCACTGATTTCCATACTTAATAAATGAGGGAAACAGTAGAATATGTTTTTCTTACTGCAGTACATACACAATGGACTGATTATTTCTCTTTCATTGATAAGGCAAAAAAGGTTCCAATCATCAATAAATAGAGGTTAGGCATTTTAGAGAGATAAAGAGAGGAAAATTTGATTATGGGCAACTTTTCCAAAACTCCAATCTATTCTTCCCTACTACTATGGAAACATAGCAGGGGGTTAGCTTCTCTTATGGTTTTATTTAGACATATATTGTGTGATTCTTCATTATTAAAAGTACAGTTGGATGGAAGTTTAAATGGAGGAGTATTTCTGGATCTTACTTGATGTTGTCTCTTTATTTCATAAAATCATAGAATGGTTTGGGTTGGAAAGAGCCTTAAAGATCATCTTGTCCCAACTGCCCTGCCATGGGCAGGGACACCTTCCACTAGACCAGGGTGCTCAGAGCTCCATCCAACCTGACCTTGAACACTTCCAGGGATGGAAACAAGTTCCAGGGCCTCAGCAGTCTCACAGTAAAGAAGCTCTTCCTAATATCTAACCTAAATCTATGCTCTTTCATTTTGGAGCCACTCCCCCTTGTCCAGGAATGTCCTAGTCATCATTGTCACACCAGAACCCTGTAAATAGTNGAAGGCCACAATTAGGTCACCCCAAAGCCTTCTCTTCTCCAGGCTGAGCAATCCCAGTTCTCTCAGCCTTTCCTCCCAGCAGAGCTGCTCCATCCCTCTGATCCCCTGGGTGCCTCCTCTGTGGTGGCTCCAGCAGGTCCCTGTCCTTGCTGTGCTGGAGCCCAGAGCTGGATGCAGCCCTGCAGGTGGGGTCTCAGCAGAGCGGGGCAGAGGGGCAGAATCCCCTCCCTGCCCTGCTGCCCACGGGGCTTTGGATGCAGCCCAGCACACGGGGGGGTCTGGGCTCCCAGAGCACATTGCAAGTTTTAAAATACTTCTAACAATTATAGTAAATACTGAGAAATAAAAACTGTGTTAGATGTATAACTAAATCATATCTGGGTTTCCTTTTGAGAATAGGCAAGTTGTTTTAAAAAAATGCCAGTCATATTCCCGATTTCCAATAATGCCAAGTCATAGCAGAGTTCATCCTTGCAATGGATAAGATAGAAGAGAAAATTAACTAAGCATCCCTCATTAACAGTCTTATATTAAAAATAATGGAAAAACCCAGGAAAAGTTACAATTTTAGATGGCTTTTCCATTTGGTGTTTTCTATTAATATCCACTGTCTTATAGGTAAGGAAAAATCAGATGCTCTGCACAAGAACAGGGATTTTAAGTGCTTGGTATCATTCTGCCCAAGAGGTATGAACATGAGGTAAATATGATCTTCAGTGTCTATCTACAGTTTGATTATTTTACACACAAACAAGTATTGAACAACCTCACAGTCTAGCCTTAATGTGGAAAAAGATCCTATCTGGTAATGTAAAAATAATATCTATTGTGCTGTCAAGTAGTACTTTAAGTATTAGAAAGGTAAATGTGCAGACATTGGAATAGAGCAGAACAGAAAAAATAACTGGTATGAATTTTTCTGGCAAAGTGAGTCCTGAGTGGAGAGTACCATTGACCATCTAAGCCAAATTCCTGTGCATCTTTTATAATAGCAGACTCAAGAAATTCTTACATGTATTTATTTCCCAATAGAAGCAACCTAAATACTAGTCCTCTGTCAAACAATTGGCAGAATAGCAGTCTTCACTGAGTGGTCTTTTTTATCCAAACAAGAAATTTTGAGTTCTAAAAAAACCCTTGTAACCCTGTCAGCCCTGCTTAACCTCCATTAGAGACTTCAATTTGGCTGCCTGTCTTCTCTGATGTCTAAAAGCTGTTACTTGGCTGTCATAAAATGAGATGGCTGATGGTCATGGCTATTGCAGAGGATAAAGGCTGGAGCTGAGAGGTGAGGAGAATTAGAAAAACCGTGCTGCTTGCTCTTTTTGTGCTGTTCTCTATAGTGAAGATGGAGTCTGAGCTTTTCCATATGTTGCCAATCTGTCAATTTTCACATGTATGTCCTTAAAACATTTAAGAAAGAAAGGATGATTCAAAAAAAAAATCAGTTGCAGTTCTTAAAAATATCAGGTTACTTTTGAAAATATACAGTTATAATTCCCCTCTATTTTTTAGAATAGTATGTTCAAATTATCAAATGTTTTTGAAGGGAAAGAATGTCATGAAAAGCAGATAGTAACTTTCTGAAAAGTGCAACAGTAATAAAGAATTTAAGTGGTTTTGGTGAATTCAGGTAAAATGGTTCTAATTACATGCCTTCAGTTTGAAATTCAAATATGAAAAAAACCACAGGAAATCAGGAGTATATTTTGGAATGTATTTGATACAGTAGTGAAGAGAGAACAAAATCCTCTCTGAGGTAAATGATTGCTAAAATATTAACCAGAGTGAAAGGAATATAATTTTCACACAAAGAAACACTCCCCTCGACTCCTCTTCCTCTTGAGATTTTTTTTTAAGTCATTATATCAGAAATTTTATGGTAAAAGAAATAACTCTCAATGTTTTCAATGTAGTTTGTAGTTCTAACATAAAGGTACGAGGAATGAAAAAAAAATTCATTTACATGATTTCAGGAAATTTCAGAAATTGTACTGAAAAATTATGTGAAAACACTCAACTTTCCTCTTGGTGCACAAGAAGAAATTTCTTGTTTCATTTCCCCCTTTTGTATCAGCAATAATGTGGCAGCAGGATCAGGGCAGTGACCGTCCCCTATGCTGGGCACTGGCCCCAAATCCTGTGTTCACTTTGGGGGCCCTCATTACATGAAGGACATGGAGGGGCTGGAGTGTGTCCAGAGAAGGGACAGAGCTGGGGAAGTGTCTGGAGCACAGGTCTGGTGAGGAGCAGCTGAGGGAGCTGGGAGGAGCTCAGCCTGGAGAAAAGGGGGCTCAGGGGGGACATTATCACTGTCTCTAACTCCCTGACAGGAGAGTGGAGCCAGGTGGGGAGCAGCTTCTTCTCCCAAGGAACAACTAGGTAGGACAAGAGGAAACGGCCTTAAGACGCACCAAGGGAAGTTTAGCTTGGACATCAGGAATAATTTATTCAATCAAATGATTTTCAAGTATTAGAACAAGCTGCCCAGGCAAGGGGTGGAGTCAATGCTCCTGGAGGTATTTCAAAGGCGTGTAGATGTGGCATTGAGGGATGTTTAGTGGTGGGCTTGGCAGTGCTGGGTTAACAGTTAGACTCAATGATCTTAAAGGTCTTTCACAACCTAACCCATTCTATGAGTCTTAAACTTTAAAGGGAGATTTGTTTCGCTACTCAGCCCTTGGGGGGATTGAATGTCCTGTCTACACCTCTTCATCGGGGAAAGAAGAAAAACATTGCTCTTATTTTCTAGGTAGAATGTCTCACCTCTCACTTTCTCAAAAGCAAATGAAATGCAAAGTTCTACCCTGCCATGTAGCTCAATCTTTTTTCTGCTTAAGCCAAGCACCCTGGTTTAATTTCCTGTCTATCTTGAAACAAGGAAGCTGAGATCACAATCATTCCTCTTGTGTGCACGCTTGTTTTCTCTTTTAATGGTACACACAAGATTTTTTTTTTGCAGTGCCATAGGAAAATGTGATGCTTTGAAAATTTTTTAAGTGAATCTTGTTCTTTCTGATATGTTCTTCAGATCTGCACCATCACAACTTGAGGCACATCACCACATACAATCCTACACCTCTTCTAGTACTCATTCATATACCTGAAGTATTCACCAGGTGCTCCCCAACTTTCCAAGCAGACTGTGGAACCAGATACTAAAAGATAAATCAAGACAGTCAGTGGCCAGAAGACTTCCAAAGCAACTACTTCTCAGGGATTTTTTATCTTTCAGATCTTCCTAATCCTGGAAAAACAGATGGAGGAAGAAAGGTTTTAAGCCAGTTTTGATAGTATTCTAGTCTCATGTAGCTATGGGAGAAAAAAGTGTTTGTATTCCAATGTGGGATTAAAACAAATTTGGTACCTCAAAACTCCATTAGGTCTATACAGTTCAGATCCAGTCCCCTGAGGAGCAGATAGAACAAAAAAGTGCAACGTCTGTCTTTGTTTTTAAAGCACATCTTATTTTGAAACAAATAAACGAATTCTCATGGCCATTTCAGGTTTAGGAACCAGACCGAGTTATAATCTAAGTAAAACCTAAATTAAAAGTTCAGCAGTAGCATCTGTGCTCTCATTTCAGATGTAGCTGCTTTCTTTTGCTATTATTTACATTGTCTGCAGTTACTTTAAAACTGGATAGTTGATGGGAGCTGTATTAATTACTTTTACTTCTTTGAAGCTGCTCACTGGAGAACAGGAAATAAAAAACTTTCCAGAGATATTTTAAGGGAAATATAACCTCTGTTCTAAATGCCTATTCTGTTTTTGTTGTTCCCTCTTCTCCCAAAACGTTAAAGTTGTGCTCTAAAACTTAGCAAAGCAAGTACTTATCCTCTAACAGAGAAACATTAAATGTATTGAATTAGAGAACAGTTGCAGTTTGTCCTTCACACTGCTTTATATAAGATCTTTCTCAATTTATAAGCAGGAAAAAACAATGTTTCTCTTGCACAGAATATAGCATGGCATTTTATTTTGTCTCAAGAAGATATTTCACCCCTTTTATGACAGAGAACATATGCCAGATTATGTATATTATTTTTAATAAATCACTAATCATTAATTGTTCAAGTTTTCCTTTCATATTTTTGTTTAAATGTGACTTAAAAGCAAAACAATGTATAGAAGCTATTCTTATGCTAACATATACATATTATTGTAATTAACTACTTGCTACTTCTTAATGGTGCAGAAAACTTCCTTTTACTGTTAGCTTAAAAATTCTTTTGTGGAACATCTTGTCTTTCCACATACCTGTGCTATTTTTATAAAAAATGTTCATTCTGGGACTGCTTTTTTTGTCTTGGTGTGTCTCAAGAATTCCACTTATTAGATGTTGTATTAAGATACAGAATTCCAATTCCACATTTGGCATTAATCCAAATTAAATAAATGCAGCTGAGTGAAGCAACTGGCTAAATATAGGAATCTATATAATTGAAGATAATTTTAATAAAGATAATTTTTAAATGCAGCTACTGGAATTTGGAAATGAAATTAGTGTACCTTAAGCATTGTAAATAGATGGAAAATTTTTTGAAGGTTATGCAAAGCTGGTCTTCATTTAAGAGTTTTTCTTGAAGACATTCTGCTGCTTCAAACATTACCATAAATATTATACTAAATTTTCTCTTTTGACTTTGTATGTCATTGTAAAAGTATAAATTTTGCATAGAGTCACCTGTTAAGAACAAAACAAACCAAAACCAGCCAACCAAGCAACCCCAGCTTTAGCCTGTACTCATAAATGCCAGTCCATCCAATTGTTTTAATTCATTTTCTTTGTGTTTACACTCCACTCGGGGATGTTGTGCTAGGGATCCACACAAACCAGGTATGATGTTTATGCACAGAATCACTGGTCACACATTGCTTAGGACCTAATTCTCAGATGGGGGAAATGAAGCGAAATCATGACAAAATAGAAAATTCCAAAACAATCTGGAGGATTTTGGGAGTAGATTTCTGCTGTGAGGATGTTGTCTTGGATCATTTGAAGGATAGAAAGTGGCTAGCAGACTGCTGCAATCTACTCTCCTAGACCTAAAACTAATCTACTTTATTCACTGGAGATTCTAAATAAGATATTGCCAAAGATTATTTGGTTAAAGCATAAAATTTGATCGCACACACATTATTAGTAATAAAGACAAATAAATGTGTGAGAGGAGGAAGATCAGAGCATGTGTTTGCTGTGTGTGTGTGATATGTGCTGGCAGCTGTTCTAAGTGAAGCAAGCTTCAGTTTTAACTGCAGTACGTGTTAGAAGACAGATAAAGGCATAACTCAAAAGAACAACAATAAAAAACATTATTACCATTGTTATTATTAATAATANAAATATTTTAAATACTTTGAAGATGATGTTAGATAGTGTGTTGAGCTCCAAAATGATTTAAATCACCAACATATGCATCCAGTGTGTAATCACTGCTCTTTTTTTTCAATTTTTTAAGGAAAAATTCCATAAATTGATGCTATGATACTATTTTCTAGTTCTTGTGACACTGAATGCACTGTGTGAATGCACCTCTTTGCAGGTGATTTTTTACCAGTTGAAAAATTATGCTACCTATCCCTGATTCTAATTATACACACATTTCTTGAAAAATTNCTGATTCTAATTATACACCCATTTCTTGAAAAATTTAATAATAGGTATTGATCTCCTTATAGCTCTGGATATAAAAATTTCATGAAAAATAAGGAATTAAGAATGTCAGGTTAACATAAAATGTATAAATGTTAATTTTAATAGGCATAGTTTGGCTAAGAGACTGATGGTGATCAATACCTTGCAGTATAAATTCTATTACTGCTGTTTGCAAATAATTAATTGATTAATTATTAACCATGAAACCAACACAGCTTAACATTTGATGTAATTAAGGGACAGACTCAATGAACTTGGTCTGGAATGCTCATTAAAAGTTAATTGAGCAATGTAAAGATTTAGATTGTCCTAGAATCTTGACTTGTTATCAGAGGCTTTCTATACTGGATGCACATGGCCCGCAGGGACATAAAACAGATGAGAAGTTTGGAATTTATAGCCCAGGGAGGAGTTTAACCTCAGGCATCAGCTTTAAGTCTACTGATCTTGCTAAGAGTAATACAGGTGTTATTTGTAACAAAAAAAAAAAACAAAACAAAAATACAGGAAGCAAACATATGTTTCTGTGTCTGGCACTTACATCTGAGAGAATTTGGTGGGTGCCTATTCCACCTGTATTTCATAGTTACCACCAGTTACAGTGCAGTTCCTCAAACCACAAAGTGCATGGCATGACTCATCTGTGGATATTTCATTTGATACCTGAGATCAATGGTGTATTTAATGCATCTAGAACCAGAGATAATATCATTTTAATTAAAAATGCTAGCAGAGTAATTACTTTTTAAGCATATGGCCGCAGATAAGAAAATTGAATGACACTTAAATTGGGTTTGTAAGAAAATGAATTTGCATTAAAAAGTAGCTATTAGCCATTACAGTGCCAATGTGGAGATCAAGGTTACAGATCTTTGCTCTGTAGGTTGAGAAACGTGGCTTATGAGAGCTGATATATTTGGGCTTTAAGGAAAATGAGGTCTCAGTGATTTTTCTCATCTCGATTTCAGTTTAATTAATGTCATCACTCGGAGAAGCACTTGTTCCTTTTAGGGAATAGTGGACAAATGGCCCCTTCAAAAATCTAAGGAAAATATCATGGCTCTGTAATTAAAGCAAGTGGACAGTCAAGACTGGGGGTGAAGGGACTATTTAAATAGATTTCTGCAATTTTTATTTTTATTGTGAAATATTAATCCAGTTAAAGTTTCAGTATGGTAAGGTTTGAAGGGATATAAACTGAGGAAGTAAGCATAGAAAACTCTTCCTGATGTTTCATTAGCACCTTTCTGATTCAAGATACTTTTTTTCCAAGTGAGGTTTGGCATCTTAGTAGCCCTAAAAATTAATTTGATTAAGTTTCGCTAAATAAAAAAATAAATTGTTACGTTTATTTTTTTCATTTATCTCTCAACTTATGTCTAATATTTTAAAGCAAGATTATAAAGATAGATTCTTATGCACCAGACAAAAAATGGACGTTGCTTTTCGAAATTAACAACTTTTATTAAGTTCTACTTTCAGCAATTCCTTTAAAATATTTAAGCTGCCAAAAATAATAAGGAAGTGGGAGCTGAAAGTGTTTGCTCTATACCCAAAATGCTTTTCTTGGTAGATTTCCTTAGCAGGGAATTATTTACAAGTCTGAATTATCCTGAATATCAATTTATTCTCTGGG
>VZTT01056287.1:0-15546 GCA_013400855.1 Buphagus erythrorhynchus
GCTGCTTGGGAATGGATTTATTTGTGCCCAGGCTCAGAGCTGGCCGTGAGACACCACGGGGGGACGGCAGAACCAGCAAAGGTGGCCCTGACCCTGCTGAGAACCCTTTATTTCAGTCTCCAACAACTCAATATTCAAAGCAAAGCAATATTCTGAACCACTCTGAAAAGCAGCAGAGACTTTGTACTAAAAATACCAAAGGCTTTCCATGGAGCTGCTCCAGCTGAGGAGCGCTGTTTGCTCGGGGATAATTAGCAGAGCCCTCAGAGCCTCCTCCATGGCTCTGTGCACGTCCTGACAGCCCAAAAAACGCAGAAGGAATTCAGCAAGGCCACTCAGAACATCATCTAAACACCGGATTCATGACTCATCTCCCAGGCCGAGGGGAGAGGCAGAAAAGGCTGGAATAAAAAAGCAAAATAACTCCTTCCATGACAGCCATCATCTGTGCTGTCCCCAGGAGAAGATGGCATTGCCACAGGTCGAACTTTTCTGCTTGGAGACAAATTCTTCCCAGTTGGGACCTGCTGGTTTGGGAGCAGCAGAGAGATTTTTCCTAAATTTATTATCCTAAAAACCTCCAGCCAAGTGTTAAACGCCGTGCTTAAAACTTGCAAGAGGGAAAACTTAAAAAAAACAAAAAAATAAAAAAAAAAGAAAAGCTTTTTGGTGTTTTGTGTTGTTGGGTAGAAGGAGATGGTTTAAGGTCCCTTCCACCCAAAACCATTGGTGGATTTTATGTTTTTCTGCCAGGATTTTATGATTTTCTGCCCGGTTTTATGATTTTTCTGCCAGGATTTTATGATTTTCTGCCCCATTCCCACCGTGGGATTGGAGCTGGAGATTTGGCTCTAGACAAGAACGTGGCTTTGTCAGATCAGAATTGAACCCTGAGCCAGGCTTTGATCATCAGATTAAATACCTGCAGCTTTGATTTCTCTCATTCACTGCTCCTCTTTTTATTATTATTATTTTTTTTTTAATAAAATCATCCAAGGCCATCTTTGGAAGGTACCTGCAAACACCTGTGGATGTGCAGAAGTGGTGGGATTGTTTCCTTGCACAGGCTGGCTGCTTGTAAAGGGATTTTTTATCCCTGTTAGGTGTGATTTGATAACATTCCCTCAGTATTTAATATCATTCCAGTCTCTGGTATTGGCATCTGCATATGAAATGCAGAATCTCTGAGCAGCACAGGCTGATGTGACCTCGGGATGTGCTGTGTGATTGCAAATGATGCCAAATTTGTCTTCTGAATAAACTTTTGTGACATTCTGGAAGGTTGATTTAAAAGCAGCCATGTTGTACATGGATTATTTAGAATTCCCTGGAACCTTCCTGGGAGGAAAAGGCAAAATGTCCCACAAGGGAGACACTGAGTTAAGTTGTTTTTTTTTTTTTTTCTGTTTAATTTGTAACAGTTAAAATAATTTCTGGCACTGTCAGGGCAATAATAATTCCAATCTTACTCTGATTGTGTTTCTAGTTAGTATTTTAATATTGCAGAGATCAAAGGTGCCTCCATGCAGGTTTGCTTGAGAAACTGGTAAGATTTTTATGCTCAAAAAAAGCCCAACAGAATGCAGATACTTCAGACTTAGTTCTTAAAATGATTAACAATCAGTTAAATTATATAAAAATAAAACTGATGCTCCTTAACTGAAATCATTTTAATTATTGTCGTTTTAAATCATGATATGAAAGAAAATCACCTTGCTAGGCTTTTCTGGCTGACACTGAATCCTCCCTTGGTGCAAGGTCTGGGGAGAATTTTGTGCTAGATCACATTTGGGACTTGCTCTGTGTTTTTGTCTTGCTCTCCTGCACAAGGTTAAAGATTCCCAGCAATAATTATATTTCTATTCATGTGAGTCTTCAGTAGTCTCAGGAAAAACATATTTTAATGTCTTTGCTTCGTGACAGAATTTCAGCATTCTTTTAAATACAGAAAACCTCAATTTTTCCTGTATTTTAAACAGTATCATTTTGATCTTCCAGGGTCTAATCTGAATTTTTGCCTGTGCTCAGCATTGCCCAAGGCCAGTAGAGGAGGTACAGACCTCAGCCCTTGCTCTGCTGCATCACTCCTTTCACTGACATTGCTCCTTTTGGGGCCAGTTCACAGCGTTAGACACAATCCAAAAAAAGAACTCCAATCCCAAAGAAAATTCCTGTACTTGGCAGTAGAACCCTCAGTTTATTCAAGTTTTCCAGGATTCCAGAGCCCCTGTACTGGCAATTCTGAGGGGATGTGTTTGCTGTTGCTGCCTGACCATGAAGCACAGATTTTTTTTTATTTTTTCCTGGCAGCAAGTGCCACAGGAGGTTTCCATTTTCCCAAAGCTCACTTGGAGACACAGATCACTTCCACCCTTTAAATAACCCAGTAATGACAAGGAGATCACTCAGCAATGCCCAGCACGAGCCTCAGGCACCCAAAACATGTCTGCTCTTATTCTAATTACCTTTTACTATTTCTGCCTCAAAAATTTTGGGACATGGAATCGTGTAAGTAGATTTTTTTCCATATAATTCTCTAATCTGTGTGTGGAAAAATACAGATTTTTAGTGACTCGTGTTCTTTGCTGTGTTTTCTCTGGGGATCTGGTAGTGGCTGCAGTGTTGTGAGCAGAGAAGAGCTCCCAAACCAACCCAGCTGGTGTCAAAATTATTTCATCATTAATGATTTTACTGCACTAAAACTCACTGCCCTTTGTCTTGTTCCTTAAATTAAATTATAGTCTTTGCTTGCATAAGACCTCAGTGGCTTGGAAACTGAAGTTGTGATGTTTGGAATTCAAAAGCTGGATCAAACTATCTGTTCAAGTGCAGAAAAACTGGATTTTTTTCCTTCCTAGAGAGACAGGAATGACTGCAGAGGGTAGATTTCATTAAAAAGGGAGGCTGGGGAGAAGCCTTTCTCACCAGAGCCTGCATTTCTGGCAAACATGTCATTCCTCTGCTTATTTATCATCTCCCCTTCATAAATGTCAAGTGTAACAACAAAAGGCTTTAATAAACTTGTCAGAATTGTTTCATGCCAGGTTGTGTGAAAAGGTTATGGATAATAATAAAAACAAGACCTGGAACAAGCCTGAATTCTGCTCCAGGAGGAGCCTTGGTCTCTGTGTCTCTCCTGAGAACTTTGTGTTCCACTGCTGCAGTTGGAAATTCTTTTGTAGCGTGCATTAAACCCTTCATCAGAGCCACATACGTGCACATGCTATTGAGTAGAAAAAAAGAGTATTTTAAGCCAGGCATTTCAGGCCTGATGACTCAATTTGAGGAGCTGGTGACAAGCTCCCTTTCTGAGATATGTCAGATAACAAGAAAGAACCTGGCACCTTCCTGCTCACTGAAATTTTTATTTTTGTTGGTTTTTTTTTTTTTTTTGAAGCCAGTCAGGATCAGAATAGGTTTTTTGGACCCAGTTCAGCAAAGCACTTGCCTCAACGCTCAACTTTAACTGGTTATGTGCAATTTGTTGCTATTTATTAAGAGCACAGAGTACATCTTATCACTGAGTGAGCTGCTGTCCTCCCACGCTGCCTCCACCACATTTAATTCTCCCCTCTCCATCCTCTTGCATAATCATTCCCTTACAATGCCTTGGGACAGGAGTAATTGGTTTCAGATGCTCCTGGCTGACCAGTTCCTGTCTGAATACTTGCCTGGGGACCCTGTGCTCCCCACAGAGTGTTTGGTGCTGCCTGGATTGCTGATGGATCCCTGAGTGCTCATCTCAGAGATTTCCTCCTCTCGCTCTTTGCTTGACCTTGCAGGGGCATATTCCAGAGGAAATGTTGTTGTGAGGATGTTCTGAGTGAATCTCTGTGGTAATGCACACACAGTGCCCAGCCTGGAGCAGCCACCAGCTCGTGTCATTACTGCTCCTGTCCCTTTTACAGATGTTCTGAGTGAATCTCTGTGATAATGCACACACAGTGCCCAGCCTGGAGCAGCCACCAGCTCGTGTCATTACTGCTCCTGTCCCTTTTACTGCTCCTCAGTGACCTGGGCTGTGCACAGAGCCCAGGGCTGCTCTGGGTTTGTGTCTGCAGGCTCTGGGGGGGAAGGAAGGGGCTCCTGCTCCCTGAACACACAGACAATCAGGAGGTCAGGGGGTGGATGTGAGCGCTGCTGTGGCTGGGACTCCCCAGCTGGGCAGTGGCACTTTATGGTTTAGGAAGTGAAATGTCCCAGAATCNGGGACTCCAACCCTCCCTGGGCAGCTCCAGGGCCTGGCCACCCTTTCCATGGGGAAATGTCTTCACCCCTGAGCCATCCACCACCTGCCTGAGGAGCCTGTGTGTGATCTCTGTGCAGGGCCAGAACTGGGATGTTTCTAAAAATCCTTCCAGAAACACAAAGCTGCTGAGCCTCCTCCTCTGAGCTCTCCATTCCTGTTCTCCCACAGCCCAGCCATGAGCAGAGGTGTGTGGTTTTCAGGGCACCTGAGCCATCCCACTGGGAAAGGAAAGGAAAGAAGGAAAGGAAAGGAAAGGAGAGGAAAGGAAAGGAAAGGAGAGGAAAGGAAAGGAAAGGAGAGGAAAGGAAAGGAAAGGAGAGGAAAGGAAAGGAAAGGAGAGGAAAGGAAAGGAAAGGAGAGGAAAGGAAAGGAAAGGAGAGGAAAGGAAAGGAAAGGAGAGGAAAGGAAAGGAAAGGAGAGGAAAGGAAAGGAAAGGAGAGGAAAGGAAAGGAAAGGAGAGGAAAGGAAAGGAAAGGAGAGGAAAGGAAAGGAAAGGAGAGGAAAGGAAAGGAAAGGAGAGGAAAGGAAAGGAAAGGAGAGGAAAGGAAAGGAAAGGAGAGGAAAGGAAAGGAAAGGAGAGGAAAGGAAAGGAAAGGAGAGGAAAGGAAAGGAAAGGAGAGGAAAGGAAAGGAAAGGAGAGGAAAGGAAAGGAAAGGAGAGGAAAGGAAAGGAAAGGAGAGGAAAGGAAAGGAAAGGAGAGGAAAGGAAAGGAAAGGAGAGGAAAGGAAAGGAAAGGAGAGGAAAGGAAAGGAAAGGAGAGGAAAGGAAAGGAAAGGAGAGGAAAGGAAAGGAAAGGAGAGGAAAGGAAAGGAAAGGAGAGGAAAGGAAAGGAAAGGAGAGGAAAGGAAAGGAAAGGAGAGGAAAGGAAAGGAAAGGAGAGGAAAGGAAAGGAAAGGAGAGGAAAGGAAAGGAAAGGAGAGGAAAGGAAAGGAAAGGAGAGGAAAGGAAAGGAAAGGAGAGGAAAGGAAAGGAAAGGAGAGGAAAGGAAAGGAAAGGAGAGGAAAGGAAAGGAAAGGAGAGGAAAGGAAAGGAAAGGAGAGGAAAGGAAAGGAAAGGAGAGGAAAGGAAAGGAAAGGAGAGGAAAGGAAAGGAAAGGAGAGGAAAGGAAAGGAAAGGAAGAAAGAAAGGAAGAAAGAAAGAAAGAAAGAGAATACTGATCTCCATTAGTAAATGATATTCTAATTACTAGCAATGGCCTTTTCTTTCCCCAGGGCCTTGGTGAAGATGAAGAGGCTGAGCTGGTGTCACCCCTCTGCTCCTCTCCGTCCCTCACAGCTCTGGGACAGTGGCTCCTGTGTGGGATCAAAGATTCCTGCTGGGCTCAGGTAATTCCCCCCAGGGCTCAGAGCTGCCCTCTGGGACAGCCCCACTCACCGTGTGCATACAAGGGGTGAGAGACCTTCCAGGGATGGCATTCATGAAATATTTACAGGGAAAATGTTTAACTCAGGGATTCCCCACAGGAACGAGCTGCCCAGCCCTGAAATAGAGGAGTGATTATGGCACCAGTGAATGTTTTTGTGTGAATTCCTTCCTGGTCTCTGGGTCTCAATTAAATGTCTCTGTGTCTAATTTTGGGGTGTTCATTCTTGACTCCAGCCCTCACTGCCATGAGTTAAACTTTCACCATTGCTCATCCAGGAGCTGTGCTGGGCTTTTCCTTCCACTGATGTTTCTTGGACAACAAAAAAAAAGGGATTTGAGCTGTGTGACAGCTGTAATTAGTACTGATTGCTCTTATTTGTGAACTCTGATGCAGGTCAGAGCAGTGGATCCTCTGCAGTCACCTTCTGAAATTAAACACAGTTACTCAGGAGTTCGTGTCCTGAGTTGGGACACCAGGGTGCAGGTGACAAGCTGGGAGTAAGAAAAAAACCCCAAACAATTTTATTATATCCAAAATACGACCAACAGGTTAAACTGTGAGGTGTAAAACTTGAGTAGAAGGCTGGAATCTGGCTCTGGAACAGATGCAGCCCAGCAGCAAAATAAGAGGCTTTAATAATGACATGAGTTTGAAATGAAAAGGATTAGTTGGTTTGCAATGAAAGCTAAGAGAAAGGAGCATTAACAAAACAAAATAATTTTGGGAGTGGGGAAAAAAGCCCCATAAAGCTGTTTGGAGAAGGGAGATTGAAATTCAGCAACGGCTGTGAAAATCACAGTGAAATCTCAAATACTGTGAACAATAATGAGGGAGAGAGAACTGAGTCTGTGCTGTTTGCTTGTACTGCTGCAATTTCTGAATGTGCTGCATGAAAGGCATGAAAAAGGACAAGTGTGAAAATCAAAACTAATAAGGGAAATCAGGGGGAATTAATGAGGAACGTTTCAGATATTCTTTTGCTGCCCTTGATTATTGATGAGCATTTAGGATTTCCCATGGCAGCTCAAGGATTTAGATCCTGACAAACTGTAAATGTTTTATTTCCTGAATGGACAATGCTGGAGAAGTTTTCCTGGAGGGTTTGTCCTTCAGTTGAGGCTGTTCCTTAGGGAATCCTGGAATGGTTTGGGTGGGAAGGGACCTTAAATCCCATCAGTGCCACCCCTGCCATGGCAGGGACACCTCCCACTGTCCCAGGGGGCTCCAACCTGGCCTGGGACAATTCCAGGGATCCAGGGGCAGCCACAGCTCCTCTGGGAATTCCATCCCAGCCCCTCCCCACCCTCACAGGGAAGAATTTCTTCCTAAATGGCAGAGTATTATTATTATTATTATTGTTATTGTTATTATTAATGCTGGGGCTGTTTTCACTGTCACTCATCACTTGATGAGGGACTCAGCCAGGTTAAAATCCTGGCTCTGTCCTATACCTTGGCTCAGTTGTGATCCCTGTTTGTCCCTCAAGCTGGAGGCAGAACTCAGGTCCTGAACTCCCCTCTTGTGTGAGCAGGGATGGCTGCACAGTTTCCCAGTGATTTATGCTCAGGCATTTTTCATCAGGAAACTCTGGAGAATTGTTTCAGCACTATCACACCTCTGTGATTCATTTTTCTCTGGGAAGTCATTTCTGGGAGGCCAAACTGCAGGGAGATACCAGGGGAGGGGGTGTTTGTGATGGGAACATTTCCTGGTACAGATAATGCTGCAGCTGTAATTCTTGGTGATAGACCAATTCCAGATCCTGGTATCTCCTCTTCCAGCAGGGAATGAGGTTCCACTTCTGTAAAACACGACAGATCTCTGATATCTTCATTGGGTATAATTTAAGGGTTTATCCCTCTTCTAAGACTTGAGAGAACTGAGATTTTTCAGTTTTCCAAGCAGGTTTGCATCTGCTCTGTGCTGCATTAGAACATGACAGAGAAGATGCTTCAGTGTGCCAAAAAATTAGCTGGTGGTTTAGACACAAGACAGGAATTTTATTGCTGAAATTTATTTTATTTATTTCTCTGGGCTGCAGGAAAGGATTTGCTGGAGAGAGACCAAAGCTGCTGCATTTGACAATCAGAGAATGGGCAGGGCCCTGCTGGGGACTGAATTCCTCCTGGTGGGGACAGAACTCACAAAAGAAATGCAACTTCTCCAATGGAATTTCTTGTGTTTGAGCACTCTGACTCCACCCTCGTTTAATTCAGTTTTGGCAAAAGGAGACCACACAGACCTGAGCCCCATTCTGTCCAGGCCATTACTCTGATGGAGAATCTCGAAAACTTTTTTTGTGATGCTGAAAAGAAATAAAGAACCTCAGCAGAAATGAGTGCTGAAGCTTTGGTGATGTGTCTGCCTGCATCATGAAGGGGTAAATTTTGTAGAGTTCCTTTTATTAGTAATAAAAATTACACAAAAGCAGTGATACTATTACTTAAATTATACAAAAGCAGTGAAACTGGAAGCAGAAATTTTAAACACAATTATCTTACTGCTCATTGTAAGCACTTGGGGTGCAACAACCCTGTGTGGGCATTTTTATGAGTTGAAATGAATCCTTTAATTTGTCTAAGCATTTGTAAGCATTATAAGTCATTGAAGCATTGGTAACTCGTACACAGTAAAAACTAATGATTCTCAAATATTAAAATGTGAGTTATAAAGAGATTTTCATGCTGTGTTTTAAATTCTGGAACGTGCCCTGGCCATTATTGACCTGGAGAGTGACACTGTCATTAGTGACTTAATTGGCACAGCTCAGGCAGCTTGTGCTGGTGCCAGCTCTTTTGAAGATTTGGGTGCTCAGAGTTCTCCTTCAACAGAAATCCCACTGAACATCCAGCAAAATCTGGTTTTGTCATTAACAGAAATGGCAGAGTTAAAACACGCTGTTAAATATCCAATAAATCTTTAGTCTCTTTCTTTTGACCTGATCAAAGGCTCTGTAGTGACACAACTGCAGCTGATAATTTAAGAAAATGTCTTTTATTTTCTGCTGCCAGTGCTGGGGACAATGGCCCTGTGCTTCAGATCAATAGATATTTTCTTAGAGGGGTGATTTAGCTTTGACTGGAAAGGAAAGCAATTAAGTCAGGCGTGGAGGCTTTGCAAGTGTGCAGATGCATTCGTGGGGATGGCAGCTTAATGACCTACTTTTGTGATAGCACTGAAATGATAACGTGCTTCAAGTAAATATCAAATGCCAGCCGAACAGTTTCCATAGTAATGATAAAGGAGATGTAATTGTAGTCAATCAAATGAATATTCAGCTGATGCAGATCATTTGCACGAAGGTGCACTCATCTCAAACCTGTTTGTGATGTCCAAGCAGGGCAAAAAAAAACCATTTCTCGTTCTTCAAAACTTTTGTTGTGAAAATTCCATCGTGGAACGCTGGTGCTCTAAGACAGCGTTCAGTATTTATTTATTTCCCAAATCTTTATGAAGATGGATATTCCAGCCAGTGGGAAAAGCCTGGCCTCATTTCTTTGGAGGAAAGCAACAGCTGAGTGTCTCTTGTTTCCCAATGTTCCTGTCACGTGCAAATAAAAGGTTTTATTTGATTTATTCAGGATTTCCCTGGAAATTTCCTGTATAATCCTGGTCAGGATTCTATTGTTAAGTTTGCATATTCATATTTTTGGGGAAATGTGTATCTGGACTTAAATATTCTCTGTTTAATGCAGGACCACTTGGGGGGGTCCTTGAAAACACAAGAAGGGGCAGAGAGTTGCTGGTAAAAATATCACAGTGTGTTACTATGGTCCTTAAAGACAGTGGATTTTCTCAAGGATTTCTACTAATGATAAATATTTATTCCCATTCAAAAAGGAAAGCCATTACTGCTGTCTTCAGAAAGTCCTTGAGTATGTTTTTAGTGTGACTTTAATCAAATGTCATTTTAACTCCAGTCCTGTGCTGCAAATCTCTGGTGAAATTCTATTAATTTTCAATTAAACTTCAAGTAAACCAATTAGCATTCTCATTTCTATAGAGCAACAAAGGCAGAATCTGTAATGAGTCTTTCCAGTTGCTCACAGAGGGATAAATGGTCTGGATGGATTTCTCCAGTGTGTATCTCTGGGAAACTTTGTCAAGTATATTACCTTTATCATTTCCTCCTCTGCTTCAGGCTCTAAATTGTCTTTCTCGTGGTGTACAAAACCATTTCCAGCCCCTTCTCTCCCTGAGCTGCATTCCAGAATTCTCTGTCTTCACTGGGAATCTTTAACCTTGCACTGCAGTGTGTTTTCACCAGTCAGAGCTGAGGCACTGTGGAGCCCTCCTTGTCCTGAACAACTTCAGCACCTCACTTTGATGGAGGGCAGGAGAAGGAATTTCCCTTTTCCTTCCAAAGGAATGGAAGTGTGTGAGTTATCCCAGCTGGGAACAGGCTCCAGCCCAGCTCGCCTCTGCCTCTCATCCCAGCCTTTCACTCTCTGAATCCTGGAATTCCTCCAGGCTGGGGAGCAGAACTTCCATCATTCCTCTGAGCCTGTAGCTGTGTGTGGGGCTCAGCTCTGCCTTGGTGTGGGGTTTAATCCCATTTCTGGCTGCCCTGGACCCTTCCCCTGGCTGTGCCACCTCCAGAGCTGCCCCTGGGTGGAGCAGGGAGCTCATGGTGCTGCTGGGTTGGGCTGGTTCTGTGCCAGGCTCTCTGTGTGAGATGGAGCCAGGCTGGAGTCACACTCATCTCCTCTGATCTCCTTTAAACTCAAAATCCTGGTGTTGTGGCGGATGTTTTATTTTAATGTTGTCAGGTTGTAATAAGTTTTCATTATGATGGTTTGTCCCTGTAACCCCCCTTTTTGTTGTTGTAAAATGGTTTCTCCCCTGCCCGCGGTTACCCTTGTCTGTCACCCTAAACTCCTCCCCTTTATCCAGAGCCTTCCCTGTCTCTCACCATAAACCCTGCCCCATAAGGTGTCAATCCCTCCTGGCCCCTCCCTTTCTTCCAGAAAGTTCAGTGTCAAGTATCCCCTTTACGGTTTATGATTGGTTGCACCAGGTGAATCCCCACCTACACTACTCCCCATTGGTTCTGTAATTGTGTCTCTCCACCCTATGTCACACCCACTGCTTTCCTCGATTGGTTTGTGCTTTGTACCCTCCCCTATTTCAGTTGCTGTACACCCCTTCTCCTCGCCTTTTTGGGTTCCTCTCCCAACCGTTTGGTCCCTTCCCCGTTCCTCCTCAATAAATCCTTTTCCTGGGATCCAAGAAGGCTTCCTCCTGGTCCTTTACTTTCTCCCAGACGCTGGAAGCAGTCCAGAGGGCTGAGTGCCCTAGCTGCACCTTGGGTCCTGGGTGTCCCCAGGGCAGCCCACTCCTGACTTCGGTGGCCTAAGGCCAGCTGGGCTTGCACAGTCGGAGTGAGGAAAGGCTGAGCCACGTCAGTGTGGCGCCCAACGTGGCACAGGCTCCTCCTGGCTGAGTGTCCCTCTGGAATCAGGAGTCAGGGAGCTCAGTCAGCTCTGTGAGGTGTCCCTGGTACCTGGGAGGGGGCTGTGCTGCACCCACAGCACCTCAGCTCCTTCCTGCTGGGAAATCCCAGCGACAGAGCCATGGGGAGAGCCACTGCCCACCTCCAAAAATGGAATTATTCCTGCTTAGGGCAGAGGAGATTGAGCTCAGGATCATTGAGGGTGGGAAAGAGCTGCAGGATCACCGAGTCCAAGCTGTGTCCCCAGCCCAGAGCCCTGGGTGTGACCTGGGACACCTCCAGGGATGGGCACTCCAGACCTCCCTGGGCAGCCCCTGCCAAGGCCTGGAACATTTTCCATGGAGAAATTCCTGCTGATGTCCAGCTTGAACCTCCTCTGGCACAACCTGAGGCTGTTCCCTCTTATTTTCCACTTTTTACCTGGGAGCAGAGCCTGATCCCCACCTTCCTACAAGCTCCTTCAGGGATCTGTAGAGGGCAACCAATTCTCCCCTGAGCTTGCCCACCCAGATAAAATCTGGTGCCCAATCAGAGATAAACCAGACAGCTCTGAGAGAGCAAATCCCTGCTCCCTGAGGCCATTTCTGTCTCTATTTCTCAATACCACAGCCAATATATACCAATACCTATACCAATGACAGTTACCAATTATAAACCTATACTAATTACAGGTTGATGCTAACTGGCACCAAATTAAATGAAATTCCCTGACTTGAGACTTAGATCCAAAGATTAGCAGGGAAAAAAAAAAGAAAGAAAATGAGATTTCACAGTTTGCAGGTGCAAAGAAGTTTATTTATATGGCTCCCAAACCAGTCTCAGTGGGGTGTTCAGGTTCTGATGGCTCTTGGCTCTTTAAAGTTGTATTTCTGTGTTTTCTCAGGAACCTCTTTCCTCCTGAACAGGGAGCTGCTGGTGCAGCAGGTGGAGTCCTGGCTGTGTTTTGTGAGCTGGAAGCAGAGGATGTTTCTGCCCTGGCATTTGGAGCCTTCCTGTTCCAGCCCTCGCAAACAGCTCAGGAGTTAAGTGGCTGGAACTTGTAGGAACAGGAGAAATCGTGTTAAATTAAATAGAGCAAAAAATGGGGGTGTTTGGGCAACAGGAGCCTTTTACAAGGTTGTTTGGCTGTTTCGGGAGAGAGCAGCAGGGAGGAGGAGATCCAGAGCTCCTGTTCCTGACAAAACAGGGAAAGGTTTTCATCAGGGAGGAGGAAATGCAGAGCTCCTGATCCTATTCCTGAAAAATCAGGGAAAGGTTTTCCCTAGGGAGGAGGAAATGCAGAGCTCCTGATCCTATTCCTGAAAAAACAGGGAAAGGTTTTTCCCTAGGGAGGAGGAAATGCAGAGCTCCTGCTGGATCTGCTCCTCCCTGGGGTCACCTTTCCCTGTTTTTTCAGGAATAGGATCAGGAGCTCTGCATTTCCTCCTTCCTGATTAAAACCTTTCCCTGTTTTGTCAGGAACAGGAGCAGGAGCTCTGCATTTCTTCCTCCTTGGGAAAAACCTTTCCCTGTTTTGTCAAGAACAGGAGCTCAGGATTTCTCCTCCCTGGGGTCACCTTTCCCTGTTTTTTCAGGAATAGGATCAGGAGCTCTGGATTTCCTCCTCGCTGGTAAAAACCTTTCCCTGTTTTTTCAGAATAAGGGGATCACAGCCCTCGGCTGCCCAGGAAGCTGAAAAAGCAAACACAGAGCAGTGAAAACACCTGGGTGAGTCCTCCTGGTACCCAAAATAAAAAGATTCACCAAACCCTCGATGCAGTGTGTGCCCTGCTCCTGGGGATGAGGATGATGAGGGGCCCAGGACCTGCCTTCATCCCCCTGCTCTGGCAGAATCCCCCCTGGGCCCCCTGGCATCCCAGGGGCACTGGGGGATTGTTCTGGGCATGGAATCCGTGCTGGGCATCCCAAAATCCCACCCAGCTCTTGCAGGTCACTCCACTCTTGGGGTTGGACTTCAGCTTTAAGGTATAGATGCAATAAAATTTCAAAAATTTAAAAAACTTAAAATTTTTAAATTAAATTTTAAAATTTAGAAATTTCTTTTGCCGTTCTCAGAGCTGTTCAGTTGGTCAGGGAGAAGCAGAACAAATTGAGCTGAAGACTGAGGGTTGAAATGCACATTTCTCCTGCATTTCATGGTATTTTTGCCCACATAACTCTCAGTTCAGTGCAGTGAGATGAAACACTCCAAAGTTGCATCCCTGCACTGAGAACAGCCTCCTTCTTTAAGGAAGAAATTCCATGCAAATCTTTTTTTCATTTTCCTTTCATACTTTTGTTTTTTGCAGCAGAAAATAAAACCAAACAAACAGTGCAGGGTTATTAATGCTGCAGGTTGCAGGATTGACCTTGGCTTTCACAAAAAAGCCATTTTCAATTTTCACCCTAGTATGAATAAGTTTATTGTTTTAATAATAATAATAACTTGTGATACTGTGCTGTGTGATATGAAAATGAGGGGATCCTGTGCATTTTAGCAGCAGAGCCAACACACCTTGTGTTTGAAATTACCCTTTACAGTGAATATTTTTATAGTGAATATATCCTCATGTAGCAAATATTTTATAGTGAATATTTTAAAACGCTGGCCTTGAGCAGACTGAAAGCATTGCTGTGACCTCTGGTGTTTGGAATTACTGGTAGTACAAAAATTTGGGAATCTTTTTGCAGTCCCCTGATGAAAGTGAATGTGTAATTACAGATTTGAATTAATTATGTTGCCCTGGAGTTAAGTGAGATGCCAAAGGCTAAATGAGTCCCCCAGGGGTGGTGACAGAGCTGAAAATAAACCACAAATATTTTTATTTCTGTGCCTTCCCCTGTCCTCAGAGTTTGTGTGTCTGGATCCCAAGGCATGAGGGAAGAGGATTTTCCATGGAAAAGGGGTGGCCAAAACGCTGGAGAGCCTTTGGAGAGCTCAGGGAACTTTTATAAACACACTCCTGTAAATCCTCTTAGCTTAGATAATTGAGGTGACCAATTAGAGAAAACAGCCCCGTGACAAACTGCTGTAATTAGAGAAAATCAGCCAATCCACTAATTGGAGTCACAATCCATCCAGAGAATTTATATATTAAAACACCCAAGAATTACAGGAATTTCAAGGGGGAAGCCAAGGAATTGTTTTCTTGAAGAGAGAAAATGTGGGAAGCCTGGATTTCCTAAGGGTCTGCAAGTGGAGTAAAAGTGAATTTTTGTCACACTTTTCTTATTTCTTAAAGCAGCCACAGTGCTTGGGGTGACACCTCAGAACCAGTGAACTCATGGAAAGGAATTTTTGTTTGGTTTGTGACCCAGAGGAATTCCTGGTGTGAGTTTGAATTCCTTGGAAAGGAATTTTTGTTTGGTTTGTGACCCAGGGGAATTCCTGGTGTGAGTTTGAATAGGTTGTGACATATATCCCATGTTGATGTTCAGTGTTTTTCCCCAGATATACTTGAAATATTATTTTCCCAGCAGCAATGATAATAGTTAATTATTATTTAACTTGATTCTGTATTAATTATTACCATAATTGATCGTTTGGAATAAACAAGCTCCTCATTTGCATTCCTGCAAAATTTTTGTGCCTATCCTTAACAGGAGCAAAAAAAAAATGAGGGGAAGCAGAGGTGGCTGTGCCTAGCTGCAGTTATTTTTGACACAGGGTGTAATTATGTCTGTAATTCCATTTAGCACATGTGAATGCAGTAAATGAGATAAATGCAGGAGTGGCTTCCCTTGTACAAGTATCCCTGGCTGGGATGGAAAAAAATGGAATTTTCACTCTTGCAGGTTTGTGCTCTACAAGAGCCCATTTGCAGAATAAATGGAGTTGGTGGTTTAAATAAAAGTGAGAAATGAAGGATTTAGGGAGTTTAGGGAAGGAAGAGCTGCCATGTGAACAGAAATGCTGCTGCCAGTGAAGCTGATGGTATAAACAGAAAAAAAAAGTGGGAAAAAAGCTTGTGGGGGTTTGTTCAGGTTCCCTGAATTTTTATTCTCTTTCCAACACAAAGCCAGTATCAAAGACAAAGCCAAGGCACCACCAGAAGGGATTTACACTTCTTTTTATTTCCTTGAAAAGCAGAACAAAAGAGAGATTGGGAATTTCAGAGAGCTGCCTTGGACACTGGGATATTTATCCAAAAAAAAAGCACAGGTAAACTGAGCAGGTTCATTCCCTGCCTGCTCCTCGTTCTTCTTCAGGAAAGGGTCATTAAATGAAGGAAATGCAGATTAAAGGACTGTGGATTGTTCTTCCTTCTCCAAGGGAGGAGGAATCCAGCAGGTTCCAGAGCCTGGATCAGCTGCAGGTGCAAGGACAGCTCCAGACTCTGCTTCAGTTGTTCATCCCAGCCTGTCATCACACCAGGGCCTTTGGAACCCAAAAAACAAAACAAAACAAAATAAAACAAAATAAAACAAAACAAAACAAAAAACCACAACAAAACAAAACAAACAAAAAACAAAAACAAAAACAAAAAAAAACAGACAACC
>VZTT01056288.1:4625-24039 GCA_013400855.1 Buphagus erythrorhynchus
TATTTCCTCTTTCTACTTAAAATCAGAGAAAACCTTTGGTTGCATTTTGAATGTCACACTATTAAAACTGCATTTTAAATACATATTTTAATTGCTGGGAAAGTCCATTTGGATTAAGGATTGGATGGAAATTCACCGTTGGAATTCTTTAATGCTAAGAGTAAATAAATTGCAAAAAACTGTTCAACCCTTGAAGAATATGGAAAAACTCAAAAATGGAACACAGTGTAATACAAAGCAGCCATATCCCATTTTGCATTCCAACACATCCAGTGCAATATCTTGTCAGTTTTTGTGTGTATATCTTAAGCATCTCTGTCACTGTTTATTTTTATTCTGTATTAAGATTACGCAACTGTGTGCAGTTATATGCTGAATAGAGGAGTTTGTGATTCCCATACATGAATTTTATGTACACAGGAAATAACCATGCCTCTCTGAAGTTGTCTGAATGGCTGCTGGAAATAGAATTCCATGCCTTGAAGTTGCTAGAAACTACCTGTTTTGTTTCTCTGCCACTGCAGGATAGTTCCCCGGAGTATATTCACCAATGCCTTAATCATCCTCTTCTTAAGAGTCTCAAGCAATGTCTCCTTTGGGAGTTCTCTGCACAGCCTATTAGTGCTAGACAGTGCTTATTTATATCCATCCTGCATTTATTAAGCCAGAGTCATTCCTGTCTCTATCTTTCCAAGCCCCTGCTACACCAGTGCAAGAGAGAGTGGAAGAAGTGATTTCTGAAGGTATAGGGGTTGGGATAAATATGTATGATTCCACTTCCATGGAATTATTAGCTATCTTAAAACTCTAAAAGTTGTTCCCTAGAGAATATGAATTGATTCATTTTAATTAGCTCACTCTTCATTCAATAGGAGCTAAATCTGAAATATAATCTCCAACAGGATCCAGACAAAGGGTTAATTTACTGGCATCTCTTATTATTTTTGCTTATGCTCTATTAGTCTTTGTCAAAGTGTCCAGTATCCACACTGCAACACCTGGGACTGATGTGAGGAACTTTAATCAAAGGCTCTTCCAGGAATCTGTACTTGACATTTAGGAAGTGCATGAGTTGTATAAGTTAATAGAAAATATAAGCTATGTATCATTTTCCCAAGAGGCATTTTTGGTAAAATTAACCAAAACACTACATGCTCTTGTCTGGAGGTTAGCTATTTTTTTCTTATTTGTCTTCATCAGTGTAAAACTTTATGCTGTGACTTACAGAGGGAGGAAGTTATATTTTTTCTGTGCAGTTGAGAAAAATTCATTATTCAGTGCTTTCCCACAAGATCTTAAATAACATTTTGCTTTTACTGAATTGTACCCCATATGCTTCCCTGTCACTGTGTATTTATTAGGCATAAACAAGGATTTGTAGAGTCCTTGTACCTTGCAGGGAGCACAAGAGTTTGCATCTACCCCTAAGAAGGAAGAGGGAAGCTGTCACAGTAAGCCAGCAGGAGTAAGGTGTGGGTGCCCTTCTGTCCTTCTGTCTGGGTTTCAGAAGCAGGGAAGTCTTGGGTGGGAGCTGTGGGATGCATCTGGGACACAACCCATGGTGCTGGTTTTCCACCTTCTTCACCATCTTGTGTAGCTCTGTGTCCCTAATGAGTGCAGCTTTAGATTTTACACTGATGAAGACAAATNCATGTCAGTAATCCCTCTTCTGCCCTTCTTCACCATCTTGTGTAGCTCTGTGTCCCTAATGAGTGCAGCTTTAGATTTTGAACGTCCAACAGGTTTTCCATCTTCTGTTGAATAAAACATCAACAAGTGATTAAGCTAATTAGATTTTTAAATATTTTTTTTTAATTTTAATATGAAGTCGAGAAAAAAGTCCAGTCTGCCTGGGCAGGCTCTTTGTTCTTTTGGCACTTTCCCCCAGCAACCCTTTGGACTATGAATGATGAGAAATACTGGGCAGGAATCTGAAGCCACATTTCAAATTAATGGCTTAATCTGAAGCCACATATACCAAGCACCTTATTGAGCTTGTTGGTATTCACATATGTAGAAAAATAAACTGAGACATAGGATTATCTATTTAATTGTAGTTTCTTGCAAGAATGATGCTGAGAGGGACAGAATAATATAACTGTTATATACTTGTTTCTAGACATTGTTGTTAAATTCTCCTGTTGGAGAGGACAGCAGAGGACAGGCAATTCTTTTTATGTGGCGTCAGTGTGCTAGTTATTGTCTCCTAATGTCTCTTTCACTCAGTGTGGTCTCTCTTGCTGGCCTAGGTGACAATATTTAATAGCACATGCTTCATTTGAGGCAAGACTTCAGACCTTTTCTTAGAGTTTTTAATGTCTAAAGTCACCTTTGTGTATATCTTCATGCATTTTTCTATGAAGCCTTGGGGAGTCACTATCTTTGCCTCTTCAACAATTTAATAATCTCATTTTTAAAAGTATATGGGCCAGGAACATGCAGAGCTGACTTGTGCTAATAGTATTACTTTTTTTCTTCTGGGGCATCTCAGCTGTATATTTGGAATTTGCAGTTTTTACTTCATCTGAGGTCAGACAGGCTTTATGAATTGGATTCAGAAAAACATATATAATCAAGCAGTACACTTCACTCTGTTGCACTTCTGTCCAATATTCTGGAGTGTGTGTATGCAACCAAGAGCCCTGCACTTCTAGAGGAGGAAAAACAACCTCAAAAGATTATTTTTCAGGTCCTCTGGGAATGGTAATAAATTTTCTATATTCAGTTTGAATATGGCAAAATACTTAAGAAAAGTGTTTACTCTGATTGAGATAAAAAAATTACTTTTCTATTGGAAAATTGTTGTTAGGTTTCTGCAGATATAATGGTCTCCAGAGTAAGAGAACTGACCAATCTCTTTTTTCTTTTTCTCCTTTTCCTTTTCCTTTTCCTACCCGAAGGCCTGAAGCTACCTCTGAGAATGTGATTTTCTGAACCCTCATGCCAGACCTGGGACATCAGGTCTACAATCCTCAAATTTTTTAGAGCTCCCCTGGCTCCCAGCAGACACTGAAGTCGATCCTACCTCCACCTCTTCACCTCTTCCAGCTAATGTCAAACCCAATGCCTCTCTTCCCTCCCTTCCCAAACTCTTCATCTCAAACCCTTGGGCTTCAAGGGATTCAGTGGTTGTGTAAAACAGCATTTGGCTTTCCATAAGGGTCCAAGTTATTGGCAAAGAGAATTCTCAGCTTCTCTAGAGAGTTTAAGCTTCACACCTAAAATGTAGCGACAGGCAGAAAGAAAATTGTTTTCCTATGTTATCCAAGAGTATTTCATTCCAGCACATCTTTGCATCATCCCCCATAGGAAAGCATTGAAGCCACAAAAACTGAGGAGGGTTTATGAGTGTGCAAACCATTATGGCTCAGCTGTGGCTCATCTTTATTGTCCTCATCTACAGACATCAATACTTCTATTCTATTTTCTTTAATGAAAAGAATGTTTAGTGAGAGCCAGAATATTTGGTATAATAAATCCTGAGTTTCAGTTGTTTCCACATTACTCAGCAGACTCAAATCTGATGATAACCACGTGCAGCTGGGCTGATGCCAAGCCTGGCCTCTGAGCTGCAAGATGTTCTGGGACTCCTTGTCCATCAGGCAGCACTGGCTCCATGAGCTGCAGGAAAGCTGCTGCCTTTGTAAGGATTTTAGTATGTGGTTATATGAACGAGGGAAAAGGGGGAAGGGAAGGGAAGAGTAAAGCAAACAAAAGGAGAAAGGGAAGAATGCAAGAAATTATTGTAAAGAATCATAAAGAGCTCAAAATGTGAAGGCTGTATATGGTTGTGTTAAAGATCAAAGAAAAATTTTAGCAGAAATGGGGAAAAATGAGAAAGTTTAAGGAGGAGAAAAGAAAATATAAGCACACTTAAGTCTTCTTTAGCATTAACATTAATGCAAATTTAATGTATGTAGTTCTGCCATTAATGATGCTCCATCATTCATGTAAATTTAATTTCTGAAAGCTGACTGTTAATGTAAATGGTGTTATTTATTATTGTTTTCTGCTGTGGTGCCTGGCAGATGTTCAGAACAGACCTTACTGTGGTAAATATTGAACAAACCCACTTTATATTCCACATGTTAATCTCCAAATCTCTGTTTCTGTTCATATATTATAAAAAGGCTTAAGGCAACCCTGTAAGACAGCTTGACAGTGGCAGATCACGGCATGATATTTTCCAGGTTGAAGAGAGCTACAAAACTTCATACCAGTGTTTCATCCCAGCCAAATAAAAAGTCTGAGGACAAATTTAATTCTAATGACCTTTTCCATCTGAAAATGAAGGCTGCATTGGCAGAGTTAAGTCTGGTATCAAATGGGGAAAGCTCTTCACTGCAATATTTATGTTAACCGATTTTTGTGATGTAATTCCTAGTAAAAGTTCCAGTAGTAATAAAAGCCACTATAAAATACGGTTGCCATTTTACAAGATACTTTGTGAAATACTATAAAATTACTTTTGTCATGATCACCATACCCACTAGAAAGATAAAAAATTGAAGCCATTTGTCAAATATGCAGGGATTATCTTCCTATTAAATATCTAGTCTTTAAATTGATGAATGTTCTGATGTGACCCAAAAAGACTGATTCATGTCAGTTAAGTTATTTTTTTATGTTAGTCTGTGGGTCCTGAGGACAGCAATCACAAAGTCTACCTAACACCTAGTGGGCCTCTGGTTTTGTAGGCTCTTTCTGGAGTCGATAACATCCTTCACAAAACAATCCACAGTGGTTAGGACAGACTTCAGCTCTAAGACATCATTCAGAAAAACTTGTTTCTTTTTCCTTATGATAGAGGAAATTGAGGATTAGCCTCGGAAGACACAAACATTGTGAAAACCTGCCTCAATCTCATTTTTCAGTTTAAGTGTAAACTTGTATTTGATTATAAATTTTATGTGAACATGAGTCTTTTCAATTTTAAATGTATTTTTCTCTTCTCACTTCTAGCCATACATGGGCAAGACAGCTTTGCAACTTGAGAAAAACTTACCTAGAAAACTACCTTCCACTTTTTTATGTGATAAACAATTTTACTTATTAATTTTTTTACTGTTCTTTTACTTGAATTATTTTGTTTCTTATACTATTTACCATAAACTGTGTTCAGCTTTTACTTTGTCCAGGACTTGCCAGTATTTCAACTCACTTTAATCTGGGTTATTACAACTAATATACACTAGCAAATAGATTGCAGAACATGATGATCTTTCCAGATCACTGGATGTTTTCTCTTTCAGTGAAATCACTGACATTGGGGTTAAGTGCTTCAGAAGGATGAGAACATGGGGGATTGCATCAACTGCAATGTCACCAAAGTAACTGGGGACAGCCTGCTAGAAATGCATAACCCTCCTGCCATGGGACATGCTTGCAGCACCTCTAGTGGCAAGCATTTAGCAAATTCTTGCAAAATTCCAGGCACTGTTGCAGTAGAATGTGGCTGTCACAGGGAGCAGAGGCCAGGAGCAGAGGCAAATAAAAAGGTCAAATCAGAACCTGTATTTGTAGTATTTTTAAAGAAGAATTATGGCCTGTTGTAAAATGAACAAATGTCTCAGGAACTTTGTATAAGCCACAGATCACTTATTGTGCAGGTTAAACTAGGGGTTTTTTTCCTGCACAATTGCCCGGAAGAGCTAACAAAGCTGAATCTGCACCTCTGAGACTCACAGGAGGAAATAAAACTCCTGTCTATTAAAAGGATATGGCAGTATATGGAAGACACAAAGGGTCGTTAAATAAAGGTCTGTCCCACTGCATGCACCTTTGTAGTGATATATTTTCAAACCTGTTTAAATTACCAGAGCTGAATTTTCCTAATCCAGTCAGGAAGGACTCTGGTACAGTAAAGAAATACACTTTAAACATTTGTCATTGTAAAGATTTTCTTTCCTTAGTGAATTTTTTTTTTTTTTTTTTAAATTAAGTAAGTGGAATTGTGGCTCACAAGAGAAGGGGAAAGCCATGAATAAAAGTCCACAGAAGCTTTTAGGTGCTACTACAAAGGCTGCAGCCTCTGCCTCAAGAACTATGGAAGCAATCAAGGTGGTGAAATAGTGAATCTTGCTGCCAAATATAAATGGGGGAAGTAAAATCCTGCACATGCTAAGGCTTCTGTGCTATTGCTATGGACTTTACCTTGCTGGGTACACAGCTGCTGGCTATGGGCTCTGGTGTGAGTGCATGACTTGGTTTTCCAGTCATCCTTGGTTTGTGTCTTTGCTGCTGGCAAGGCTGGTGCTGAAGGCTCTGTCAGTTAACTGGGAGTTCCAAAGTGCCCTATTAAGACAACAAAGACATTCCTCTGCATGGGGAGTTTAGTCTTAGTGGAGATCTATCCCTTGACTCTTGTGTGTGTGAAATCCTTTCTGCACCAGAGGCCTCTGCTTCCAGAACAAACCTGGACAGGCCACAGCACGGAGAAGCTGGCAGGGTATGGTTGTTAACACAACTCCTGATCAAAAGATTTATACAGGTGAGTTATCAAATAATATCCAAAATCAATACTGTGTCACTTTTTAAAGCTGTAAGAAAAAAAGAGAAAAAACAAAACAAAACAAAACAAAAAATAATAAAAGAAAGGTTTTTACCTCTTTACTATTTCTTCTCACTTGGAACAAAGGAGCTGTTTACATCCAAAATACCAAATACTTGAGGCATACACAACAATATTGTATTTTTGGATGAGAATTAGAGGCAATTATAGCACTGTCCCAATATAAAAACCAGCCAACAAGGGTATTTCAATTCTAGTCATGGATGGTAAACAGTGTGGAGGTGAAATGCTGCAGCTGCGGAGTGATCGAGATTGCTATCAGGATTAAACAGGAAGGCTGTGTTTTACAGGATCAAGAAAGATTAGCCATGTGTTGAATATGAGATTATGAGGTAATTAAACAAATGAAGACACATTTTTGACACAAATTCTACATGTAAGAAAGTAATTACTCACTTTATATACAATGTTTCTGCCATTTATCATTCAGGTCTGACTGGCAAGCAGAGCAGCCTATTTCATACTCAGTGAAGTCAACAGTACTGAGGTCACCAAAGGACTGAGTCTGGTTCACTGTGCTAACGAGTGTGTTTTACAGGGGTGAACTAACTGCTCCTATAAATATATAATGGAGACATTCTCCAATAAGAACTCCTGCAAGCTTGGGAGGAAAGAATGTTCTGCTGCTTTTTACCAGCCAAGCCTAGGAATTCATGAGTTGAAGAATTGCTCAAGGGAGAATTGAGTTGGTCAGATCTCCAGCGGGATCAAGAAAGATAATTAGTGCATCTATGCACAACTGTCATGGTGCATAAAAATCCTCAAATATTTAGCAGGTAATGGGGTTTGTGCCTGGTGGTGCTGAAATGCAGTGGTATCTGGGGTGAAACACGAGTCAAATGGAACTATGTAAAGCTGAATGGTCATGGATTACTGTAAGGTCACAGGGGAAATCTCTTAACCACCAGATTTGAAATGATGAAAGATCTTTAATGTCTGTGCAGAAGAGACAAATTTTCTGTTGTTAAAAGCCTTACAGAAAAGCCCCATACAGAATAAACTGAACAGTATCCTTTTAATCTAAGTAAGAAGGGAGGAAGCTTGTGTTGATCCTGCCAGGTGGAAGGTATATATACCTTATCTCCCACTGAAATTAACAGTTTTTAGGATGGCCTGTGCACAACAGAAAGAGATTTGAGAGGAGTATGTGCCCTGGGCCACTTTCAGCAAAACAGTACAGTCCATTGTAGAAGAGAGGGCAGAGCAAGGCTTTTAGGTAAGGATTTACATCCAAATCTGCAGGGCTTTGGTTTGGATTTCTTCTATTTGTTGCTTTTATTGGGTTATATTTTGCCCTCCTGCAGGCGTGTAGTTTTCATTAGATTCTATGTGCACCAAGGGGAGGATTCAATGTGGGGCACTTATACGTGCGTGTTCATTCTCTGCTGTTAAAATGAATAAAACTTCACAGTTTTTTTAAATCCCAGAGGATTTTATTGAGGTAACATCACATTTGGGAACTGTATTTGAAATCAGATTTAGGAATAGATTTGTATCCTGCATTCAATGCTCAGATACAGCAGTAAAAAATAAATAAACGTGACTATTTTCTGTATTACTAAAGAAATGCCTAATGTGTCTGTCAGGAAATGTGGAATTAACCTCATTGACAGTTTTTTGGAGAGAAAAGGCATTATTTACATGACAGTTTAATGAACCATATTTGAAAAATGTCATATGGAACAGTAGTCACAGCTGTATTTAAAATGACCATCAAAAGTATATAGCCTCATTTTTGGGCTTCATATGGTATATCAGAGGATGAGTTCCCTGATGTAGGAAGCCAGTCAGCCCCTCCCTCCCATGTCCTCTACTGACAATCAAGAACTTTCTTTTTTATCCCCGGAGGTCTCCTCCTTTCAGCCCAGTTCCCAGACGCATGCAGCTCCCCCTGTATGTTTCCTGCCCCTTTTTACCAACAGGAGCTGGTTCTCACCTCACCCTTCCGACGACCTGGGCAGTGTCTGCCGTTACTCCCCAGTGCAGGAGCAAAGCCTGTCCAGTGTGGGATGTGCTGACCCAGGGAGGAAGCTCCTTCCCTGAAGAAACCCGGGATGACCTCTGGGCTTTGGAAATGTCACTGCTTCTGTAAATTGTAAAGCCATTGACTCAAGACAGTCATACCATTCCCAGGGCTTATGAAAGCGTTGTTTGATGGGGGTTTTATGTTTTTTAAGGCCACTATTATGTTTCTTCAGACTGCAGTGGTAGCGAAGACTTCACTGACGATTTCTCCCAAGAGATCGTCCCCAGATATGATCACAGGCACCCTCTCCAGGTATGCTCACACACCTTCTCCCCAAGACTCCTTACAGACCTTTTTCCCAGGAGTTCTCCCAGCCCTCCTCTCCAGGTATGCTCACAGACACCCTCCCCAGGTTTCACTGAATCACCGAATTGTTTGGATTGGAAGTGACCTCTGGAGATCACCCAGTCCAACTCCAATGCCAGAGCAGGGTCACTTGGAGCAGGTGATACAGGAACGTCTCCAGATGAGTTCTGAACGTCTCCATTACAGGGACACTCCACGCCCTCGCTGGGCAGCCCGTTCCAGGCACCCCTACACGTGAAGTTCTTCCTCATGTTCAGGTGACACCTGCGTTTAATTTATGGTCATTGCTCCTTGTCCCGCCTCTGGGAAAAAAGAATCCACCACCCTCCTCTGGGCAGCCGCCTTTGCGGCAGTAAACACTCCTCTCCCGTTCGTGTTTGACACCGCCCGCGCCTCACGGCTGCCGGGCCCAGCCCGGGCCTGCGGCGGCGCTGCCCGCGCTCCNCAGCGGCTCCGCGCGGGCTCCGGCAGACAGACAGACAGACAGACAGAGAGCAGAGAGACAGCCAGCGGCACCGCCACAGCACAGACACAGAGCTCCCCGGCACCGCCACAGCACAGACACAGAGCGCAGCAGCACCGCACAGGGCGCAGCGGAACCGCGCACAGCTCAGCGGCACCGGGCAGGGCTCAGCCACAGCGCACCGCGGCACGGGCAGCAGCAGCAGGACGAGCAGCGCACGGAGCTGGGAGCTGCGGCCGGCGGCACTGCCCGGAGGTAGGAGCTTCCTCTCCGCCCTGGCCGCCAAACTTCGCGGAGCCAGCGCTGGCTTCCCCCGCGGGGCGCTTGGCTGCGGTTCCGTTCCGTCGTGCTCTTGTCCCTTGGCTGCTCCCCGCCCGGCCCCAGTGGCCCGTTTTGTTTTTATTGTTGTTATTATTATTGTTGTTATTGATGCTGTTCCCCGCCCCTCCGAGCTGGGCGGACGGATGGCGGGTCTCGGCAGAGCCGGCATCTCCGCAGCCAGAAGTTGGCGAGGGCCGTGAGGGGCGAGTGGCCCCGACTTGGGTCCCCGCAAAACTTCCGTGCCCGAGCAGGCTCTGCTGCCCCGCTGGCCCTCGCCGCTCCTCTCTCCGCTCCTCTCTCGTTGCAGATGTCGGGGGTGCTGGTGATCGCTGCCTGGTGCTTCCTGCAAGTGGAGAGCCGGCATCCTGAGATCATCACGAGTAACAGCAATCATGGCAATTTCCTGGACAACGACAAATGGCTGAGCACCGTTTCGCAGTACGATAAAGACAAGTACTGGAACAAATTCCGGGATGTAAGTACTTCTCCCTTTACCGCATGTTTCTTGTTCCTTTGACCGTAGCATCCTTCCAGGAGGCTGCTGCGAAGAGCTGTGAGTAGAAGAGAAATGCAGCTTGGGCAACCGGTTGCTGCCTGTATGAAGGATGTTCAGAGCTGTTTGGGAGCTAGACAGACAGTCCTGGCGTTCTTGATTTACCCCATCGATTGGGGCAGCCTGGGCTCCGTGTCAGTCTCGCTGTTCTTATGGTCTTCGATTTTCCTCTGGGGAGGAACTTTGAGTGAAGTTTCGGTGCTTGCTGCATAAGAGTCTGGTTAACTGAAAAATGATGGAATGGTGTGTGTGTAAAAAGGAATACTTACTTACCAGTTCAAGCCACAAGGTGGTAAACAGCGAAGCTTTTTGTGCCTGCAGTTTTTGTGGAAAGGATTTTATTGTCAATTCTGCTTGTAGAGATTTTTGAGGCTTGTATAGTGTTGGAGGAAGCAATGTTTTGGCTCTTGTGGGTTTTTTTGGGTTTCTTTGGTGGTTTTTTTTGGGGGCTTTTTTTTTGTTTTTCTTTTTCCTGCAGTCTGGAAAAAAAGGGATATCTTCAAGATGTGTTATGATGTGTTACCTGTATAAAACAAATTAATTTCTTAAGCTCAAAATTAATTCTAGACTTCCCCTAGTTTGAATACAATCGTGTATTAAGTAAATGACAGCAGAAAGGGAAATGCAACTTTTTAAAAATAAAAGTAATATTTAACTGTTCCTTTTACTTCTGCTGGCTGTACACTGAAAAAACTTTTGGAGCATACACAGAAAACCCTGCTTCAATCTGCCCAAGACTATGTGATGGAAGCTTTACTGTTCATGTTGATCATGAGAACAATGAGGTTAAATGTTCTTTATTGTCTGGGATTTGTGCACCATGGCCACAGCAAGACTCTAGGAAAGGGAAGACTAGAGCTGGCTAGCAGTTCTGGTAATACTCTTCTGTAAGAATTGGTTTGTTTATTTAGGAATCCTGGTCTTTTATAGCATATTAACAAGTCAAACTTTTATGCTCTGCTTTTGTCTCTGTGATCCTAAAATCGTATCCAACTTTGCAAAGGGAAGGGGAAGTCAAAGTATTGCAGTTAAATGTGGTGTGCCCCTGCTTAGCTTATTCTCCCTGTGTTTTTCTGTAGTTTTGGTCATCTCTGTGTGAGAAATGCTGCTCGGAATCTCAGCATAACAAAGTGTGGTCTTACCAATGGTATCAATTAATTAACAGCTATCTTGGAGTGTGTCTTCACATGCAGTCACCAATCACATCCATCTACTGGCACTGCTGAGTTCTCATACAGAAAAGGGGATTCCACAGTAAACATGGATTCTTAGATTTACCAGACTTGAAGGGAATCTTTGTTAATATCTGGTTTAGTCTTCTGGGGTGCAGAGGTTAAGGATTTCACTTGTTAATTTCTACATCCCACTTGTGAGAATTGAGCAGCATTTGAAAATGGTACATTGAATGAAGGACTGACACGTTAATCTGAAAACACTTCTAACTAGAGACAGATTTGCTTCCTTCTTTATGTAATTTTTGTTTTCCACTTCCTTCTTTCCTTTCTCTTTAAAACTGCAGTCCTTGTAACTTCTTTTCTTGTCCCCTTTCCCAAGAGACAGTCTCACAAGTCCAGAAACTATTCCTCTTCTTGTAGAAAATATTCATGAAGCATACCTCTCATATTTTAGGATTTCACAGCTAAGAATGCTTTCTTAGACCTTCTGAAAATGCTAAAAAAACCCATAAAGCCTCAAAACTTATACAGGAAGAATCATTCTATGGAAAACTAAAACCAACCTTAGCCAGTGGTCTACCAAGCCAAAGCAAATTGTATAAAGTTCTTGCAAAGCTTAGGTATCTTTCTACCTGGCCATCTTAATGGTTTTATTTAATTACTTCAAAACTAGCATGTTGCATATGATTATTCATGAAACCTTTTATGGTGAAAATTAACAGAGACTACTAATTGTCTCCTACTAAGCCTTTTCCAAAAAGAAAATATAAAAAGCTTACAAATGTAATTAAGCTCTAATTTACTTGGCTTCAACCAAATTGATTTACTGGATTGTAATCTTCCATGAAGGGTTCTGTGTCCACAGATGAAGACATGCATAGGTAGACCTGCTGTCAGCATAGCAGGCGTAGCAGTGACAGCACACTTCTTGCATGCAGAGATGTGGTTAGAAGAAATCTGGTCCTTGCATCATGGCTGTGCTGTTGGGGATAGATTGTTAAAATATTTGTTAAAACATTCCTTAAAAGGCTGCCTGATGAGACATATAACAGTATTAATTGCTGTGGATGGACTAGACCAGCATTTTGTGGTAAGTGTTGATTTCTAGGAAAATTATCATCCTTCTTCCCCTCATTGACAAACTAATAAACTAATTTTATAGACATCATGTCTACTTGAGGTTCTCAGTGTAGGCTTTGCACAGGAGGCTGGAGTGCAGAAATGGTGTTGCAGTTAAAACTTTCTTGGATCTGACACTGCAGTTTCTCCAGGGCAGAAGCCCTGCTTCATACCTTGTAAATCAGCAGAGGCAAGGTTGCAGTAATTAGCACAATTACCTTTAGCTACTGTCTGAAATTTATGTCATGTTATATAAACATATTTGCACAAATATTTACATAACTGTGCCCTTCTGGATGGTGAGGGGAAACACTGAGGGTGTGGAGCTGAGATTTGATGTGTTTGGGTGTGGCCTCTTTATGTGCATCAGCACAAACATCTGCACACACAAACATGCATATAAATCTATCATAATGTTGCAGTACTGGGTGGATTGTTTACCTAGAAAATGTGTAATTGAATATAAAATTTTAAAGTAAGCTTTTCTCAACTTCTTCAGTTATTCTTTTCAGAATCAATTGGTTGGTCATCCTTATTGAGCTATAGGCCAATATGGCCTAATTTGAGGAGAAGCTATTGATTGATTTTCTTTTTAGCATGATCCATATTTTATTTGGGCAAAGGCAGCATGGTAGTTGCACTTACTGTCTCAGCAGTCACTGCTTTTCAATGAAAAGAGAGCACAGAAGTACACCTCATTTGAAATCTGCATTACAGCCACAGAATCATGTTAAGTTTTTAAACGTGACTGAATTCAATAGTGTGAAATGTGTCATCATTTTACAAAGGGCTCAAGGGATAGTGTCTAAAACAACAGTGTACAACACAATCTTTTCATGTGATTTGAACACAATTTGTTGATTGAGTTCTCCATTTTAAAATCAAACAGCTGTAAATAAATATTAAGACCAATGTGACTGATCTGTTGTGAAACATTTGCTGTTGAAAATCTTGTATGTTTTACATCTACCCAGCATCAATAATGGTGCAATGTCTGTGGAGAGTCTGAACCTGTTATTCAGGTTTATAGTCTGTCTTTCACCCCTTTTCCTTGTCTGCCATGGACTTTGTGTGATACATGACAAAATCTTAGCTGTGTCTTAAGTTGCATTTTATAGCTGGGGATAATAGTATTTTTCTTCCTCACAACTATATGTTGAAGCTGTAAATAAGAAAGGACAGAGCTCAAAATCTGTGGTAATATGGAATTTATTACTCACCTAATCCATATATTGAATGTGGCTTGGTACATATTTAAGTGACTAGTAAGTTTCTAAAAAAATAAAAACTAAATCAATGTAATTATTACTGGAAAAAGAAAAAAAGTAAGGAAGGTGCACTCTCTAGGGAGGACCTCCAGCTATTTCCCTTGTGCAGATCTCAGGCTTGGAAAAGCAGACATCAGGATTATGGAAGTCAAATTAGACCTTCTGATACCATGAACCCAAGTATGAAGGCCTCAATCATTTGATCAAACCTGTTGAGAGGGAACCTTTGGCTTGAGAGGAACTTCAGAATAGATTTGATAGCTGAATGTGAATTCTTATGAGCCTTAGGAAGCATTTATTGTTATGGGAATAGGCATACATGTTATTGAAACAGGTCACACTGCAGCATCTCATTGTGTTCATAGAGGCTTGGTATGGAAGGCACAGAATAAATGTCATTTTAGTGTTAGATCAGTCTTTAATCAAAATTATACTAACGGACTAATTCTATTACTTCTACTTGGGGCTATGTCTATTACATTATTAATGCTTATATATAAAAGGTAATAAGTTCAACTAGCCAAGGATTAAACTGCAAAAAGGAAGAAAAAGGTTAAACGAACTAAGAGGATCTAGTATAAACCACACAAGGAATTTCTATGAAGTTGAAAGCTAAGAATCTTGGCATTAACTCTGGTTTCAGTGCATGTTTATGCATGGCAGGCTGCCAGACCACGTTCTGAGCATTAACTAAGTTGTTTCTCTAAATTTTATTGCTTACAGAGTTCTAGTTCAGGCTATCATGTTAAAACTGCCATACATTTTATGCCTGGAGATGCTTGGAGACTGTGCAAGCCTAAGAAGCAAGGCATGAAATGTCATCATCTGTGTGTATACGTTGCTGTGACTTAACTGGGGATAAATAGTTACACATAACTATTCATGCTGAGGATGGTTATCAATAGATAAGATGGATATTAGACTTCTGACAAAAACCACTGAAGGGATAATTTTGTCAGCTATTAATGTACATCACCTTTCTGAGCCTGCAAATTCCTCCTCACACCTGATGAGAAGTGCAGTGTTAGGTGACAAAACAAATACAGGATTAGGAACTGGGGGATTTGTATTGTTCCAGGTTTGCCACTGATGATTTTTGTCATTTGGGCTGGCTTTTCACACTTTTTCACTGTATTTCCCCTTGTTGGCACTTACCTTTCTCTGATTTTTTTAGCCCCAAATTAAAAGTGTGGTAGTGAAACTTGATAGCAGGGACTTGGAAAACATGACCAGTAGTGAGAAGGGTTGGAATACCAAGCATGCAGAATTGGAAGACCTTGGAAACTCAGGTAATAGAAATGCAATGAAATTTAAAAGTACAAAGTGGAAGGTCATGGAATTGAGAGCTAACACAAATTTATTCTGGGTCCTGGCAGCTCAGCTTGAAATAGATGAGAGGGAAAACCTGTGTACTTTCATTGATTTGCAGAGTTATTCTAAGTTATAAAAGTAATGCTACTCTGAAGAGAGCAAATATATTGTAGGAATGCAGAAAATGAAAGATTTCTGCTTCTATTGAAGAAATAAAAATGTACAATGTATAGAAGGGACCACTTAATTATGAATATTGTGAGCACTTCTGATCAGTAAAATTTGTGAAAAGTTTTTATGGAATTAGTGATCCAAAGGCCTTCCAGCATCTTAGGATAAAAGACCCTGTTTTAAAATATAATATATTAATTTACTCACACAAAAGTCATTACAAAGGTGTGGATTTTCTTCAGTGGATTGTGTCAAGATGAAATGAATCAATAGATAATTGGTGACAAAAATAATCTCACTGATAAATTTAGGGATAAGGTTGTTACTCCACACACAGTTATGTTTTAAAAAGTTATCTAAATTAGCACTTAATTTTCAACATGTAGCTTGTATCTTAACAAAAAAGATTGTGATGTAGTGAAGAGTAATAAAAGAACCTGGATTTGGGGATTCTAAAGCTCTTGAGTTTTTATGTCATGTGTCTATGAGGTTTAAAGCCCCTTGCTGGATGTTGTCTTGCTCCTTATCCATACAGTGTAGTGGAACCTGATCTGTGACACCCAAATATCTCCTGCCCTGGTGGGATTTTTCAGATAAGAGGTAATTTCTGTAGACTGGGTTCTTTCTGCTGTCCTTTCCCTGGCAGACACCTGCTTTCAATGGGTCTCACTACTAGGGATTTGATATCACATTTTCTTTTTTTTTTATGTTGTATTTGGGTCTACAGGAAGAATGAAGTATTTTTTTGCCAGCAGTTTATTAACAGAACATCTCTTTTTTCTTTCTTTACCTCAAATGTAAGCACAGGTTTTTCTGCGATGCATTTATTGGTACATTCAATACATACATTCCTAGAGAAACCATTCAGGTCCTGCTAATTATTTGTAGTGAATTTAGTCATAAGGAAGGTTACAGTACACTTGAAGAATATCTGCTGGCTGAGTAATGGATGTACCAAGTGGCTGGGTTGTGACAGGACACAGGCACCTCAGGCTGGCTTCCCTGGAGATTATCATTCCAAGCCCACCTTGAGATTTAATTGAAGGTGAAGACTGTGTGTGTGTATTCCAGTAGATCTGCAGTACAACAGAGTTGAAATGTGATTTATAAGTCTACACAGGCACTCCTAGCATAGGTTGTCTCTTAGAGCAATTCTTACTCAACAGAGGGACAAGGCTGGAATATAAATGTGATCCAAAAGTACAGCTGAGATGTACTTGCATGAAATTTAAAAGAATAGGAAAACATGAGACTGAATCTGTGCAAGTGTAATACATAATCAGCTTCTTACAACAGAGAAGATATGCTTTCTAAAAAAGCCCTTCTCAAACTTGACACTTTCCTTTTGCAGTGGACAAGGGGAAAAATAATGGCATTTATGTCAGAATAATTAACTTGGATGGTACAGAGAGCCAGCTTTTTCTAATTAACTGACACTTATCCAACTTCCCTAGGAATTACCTAAGACTCTGAAGTTAAGTAGGTCAGTACAAAAGTAGGGTGTTAGTTTCTGTGTTATATTTCAAATTATAACTTTAATAGTTTCCTCACTTACAGAAGGGTTCTGCAGACTGCAGTCACAAATCATATCACTACCATGAAATTCTGTAGATTTAAATTTTTCTCCAACATACTTTATGCATTTTTAGAGTAACCATTCTTGTATTCTACTGCTTGCCTGTCCTGTCCTACCCCCCACCCAGGTGGATTTCTTTTCCATCGGGGCTTGTTTTAATCCAAATGTAAATTGTAATTTTGTCAGATTCCTGAGAAATTCATGAAAGGAAAAAAAAAGAGGGAAAAAATGCCACACAAATGAGCCATGTATCAGTGTAATATAAAAAGAGTGGATTGAAAATTATTATAGGAGGCTGAGTTCTGATGTTGGTTAGTGTAAGAGTTGCTATCAAGCTCAGGTATCTATGGGTAAATTATACCAGTTTTATTTTAAGTAAGTTGTCCAGGGTTAGGGTCAAGAAAAACAGGTCCATTATTCTCAAGGGCCAAAAGTTACAAGTTAAAGGCTATTTATGATACCCTGTTTTAACCATCAGGGAGATTATCACCTTTTTTGGGGGGGGATGGGGTGGGATTTCTCAGAAATTTTAACTATTTGCTTTATACTTATGGTTTTAACCATGAGGCTAGAGATGTGTAATTCCAGTCAGTGTCTTTATCAACATGTGCATGTTTTGAGGGTAAAATGCAAGCCTGGCTGAATTTGGGGTGGAGCAGCTGAGCTGCTTTTACAAGTAGGACATCATGAGGAAAGTGGAGCTCAAATATGGGGTATGAAAACCTTTTTCTTTTAGATAACATCTACTTATGCTAGGACTGTTTGATTATTCCTTTCCTTAAATAACCAAAACTGAGATTTGTCCAAAGAAGCTGTAGTGAAGTGTTGGTTATGTTGAAGCTGATGGCCAAATTGTCAAAGACTTTAGTGAGGCTTGAGTTTGATTCTTGTATTTCTTATCTTCCTGTTCTCTTAGACAGAGAACCTCAGTACATGACAGACCAACAATGCATTAATCAGTTCTCTTTGCCTTTTGGAGGTCATCGTGGAATTGGAAAAGCCTTGAAAGATCAGGTGTCTGGCCAGCATAAATAGAAGAAGCTCCCTCAAAGTCCCTGGAAGAATCAAACTATCTAAAAATCAAACATCTGTAGTCTACAAAGTACATATTTTATAGATTTCAACCAAAACAAGAAAGCAGAGTTGACACAGAGTAAAATTAAGGTGATGCTTCTGCCTCCAGTGTGATTTTCTGTACTTCCACCACTTAACTTCTAGCTTTAGAAAGGGACTTATTGCTGCGGAGTTACCAAGTCCTAGCTCTGAGTAAGCAGTCTGTCATCAGCTAGATAACTCCAGCAGTTACCATTGGGGGATTTGTGTAGCAGGTTGGCAGCTAAAATTGAATTACACGTTTGGACTGAACAGCTAATGTCTAATGACTTTCAAGGCTAAGATATGATTCAAAATTCAGTTTATAGATAAATTGCTAAGCTACTCAATAGTGGCTTTGGCAGGGAGTAGATTGGTCTTTATCTGTCACTTCTGTGACTTGGCTTGTAATCCTGGGTAACAGAAAATCATTCTCATTAAATAGGTACATGGGAACATCAATTAATTCTGTGATCTTAGCTGTCCTCTTAATGAACTTTGTGTCATAAATTTACTTCACTGATTACTTTCTCTCAGTTAGATAGAAAAATACTTTATTAAAAATTACTATCAGAGTAACAATTTTCTGATTAGTTTTTGAAAATAGTTTCAATATATCATGGCTTACAATTGAGTTCTGACTAACATGGGGATTGATAGAGGTAAGTGATACTTGTCTGGCTCTGCAGGTTGCTTTGAAATTGTCTAATCAGGAAATTCAGCTGTGTACACAATTCCATTTGAAATTGCCCAGCATAAATTTTATGTGGATTTTAGCTTGGAGATCTGTCTTCATCCTTCCTTCCCTGGGTTCCATTGTCAGGTCAGATGTTTATTCCAGTGCTGTCTTCTAGTGTTTGTGTATTGGCCTTTCTGGCTTTCTCTTCAAGTGGTAGCAGTTAGAGAACTTGAACCTGGACAAAAGATTGAAGTAGAAAGGTAAAAGCAACTGCAGTCGCTGGAACTCCGTTGGGGGGATGCTTAAATTTTAGGGAATGGGAGAGAGGCTGGAAATTATACTTGTAGTGTTAAGAAAAAATTGAGGCTAAGTTGTTTCTTCAAAGGAGTAGCAAACATTGCTTTTAGAATAGTGTTTCTGTGTGTACTAGGGATATTGAAGTTCTTGGTAGAATTTGATTACAATTGGTAAATATTTATAAAAATCATTTTCAGGGAATTCAGAATTCCCTGGCATTTCATGGTGAATAACAAGAGCGTTGTACTTTAACATTTGATTTCTAGAATAACTGTGTCCTTCTGGCCGTGTATGTGCACCAGTGTCCGCTCTGCTACCAGAGCAGAGTGTGGCCCTGGCTCTTGCAGGGTTCGCCGAGTGTCCGTGGCTGGGCGGGGCCCGGCCGTGCTGCCCGGAGCTGTCCGGGAATGGAGCGGCTCAGGGACCCGGCCCGGAGCTGTCCGGGGATGGAGCCGCTCAGGGACCGGCTCGGCGCTGTCCGGGAGT
>VZTT01056288.1:24158-35570 GCA_013400855.1 Buphagus erythrorhynchus
GGCCCGGAGCTGTCCGGGAATGGAGCCGCTCAGGGACCCTCCGTGCTGCCCTGAGCTGTCCGGGAATGGAGCCGCTCAGGGACTGGCCCGGAGCTGTCCGGGGCTGGAGCCGCTCAGGGACTGGCCCGGAGCTGTCCGGGAATGGAGCCGCTCAGGGACCCTCCGTGCTGCTCGGAGCTGTCCAGGGCTGGAGCCGCTCTGAAGACTCGGCTGCACCGTGCAAGTGAGGATCCTTCCTCCCGCTTGAGAGTCCTGAAGCTTTTTCTGGCATCCTGTACTACATGGGAAAGCACTTTCCTGACATGGTTAGGCACATGGGGATGTATATCTAGATTAGACGGATGTGAAAGCAGAGGATAAAGCTGGTTCAGAGTTATCCATCAAGCTAATGCCAGATATAACAACAAAATTTATGTCGTGCAAGTCCCAGGACAGTGCTCTTCTGTGGAGCGATGAACTGTACTGGAATACAGAAAGACAAAGCTTAACAGGTCTGTGTGGATATATGTGCCACTATCTGACAGCAGTGTTTATTGGCCCAGATTCATTTCTTGTTTGGTAACATTAGCTTCACTCGAGGTATATAAGGGATAAATTTTGTTCTTTTTTTTTTTTTTTTTTTTTTTTTTTTTTTTTTGTTTTTTTTTTTTTTTTTTAAATTTTTTTTCTGAAAGTAAAGTCAGGGTAAGCAATCTTTTATGCCAGCTAAATGTTATTTATTATTTATTTAATCCTAGGTGAATAGCATATTGGAGGGGGACTGGGTATTTCCTGTTAAAGCAGAGGTATTAGGTAGTGTGGATTTCCTTTATTTATTTTGTTTTTATGTTAAACTGCATCTAGTGACACTTGTGAGGCTCAGGTCTTTTATGTCTACTGATCTTTTCAGAACTTGTCTAAAAAAACTATTGTTTCAATAAAAGTACACCAGAGTGCTGCATTCAACAAGGATATCTATAAACATATGATAATTAGTGGTTTAAATACAGAATTGTTTTCAGTATTCCTTAAACATAACCATAAATCTCTACATTATGGTTCACTCAAGACAGCAGCATCCAAAAGGAAATCGTGCCACATTCAATTAGAATAAATATAAACTGCTAAAATATTGCATACTGTCACTTATGCATAGAACTGCAGTTATGCAGCATGAAGGAAGCTGGTAAACCAGATATATTTGCTCATAAGGAAGCATATAGTGATTCAGATCAGTGACCACAGATTTATTAGTCTCTTCATTCTTATGTAACAAAGTTAAGTTGGATATAACAAGACACTTAGGGGTTTATTTTCATTGGAATATGAGGCAAGATGGACTGAAATGAGAATCCTTATGTGACACAAATGTCTGTTTTTATATTTAGTCTCCTTTTTATTAAGCCTTTGTCTCTTCTGATGGAGTCCTTTCTTTCTTATGTATGTCTCTTACCTTAATAAGTTAAAATGCTCAGCAGAGGGAAGGTTTTGTGACTTGTAATGAACTTTTAACCTGACATGCAATGTAACCCTTTTCCCTTGGAGACAGTGGTGCTGGAGATTGTGAGCAAGCATTTCCTATCTGTGTGCACTGCCTGTAAAAGGGAAAAGAAGACTGAACACAGGTACAAGGAACTTTAATGGGTATAGATCAACAATTTTTGAGCATTCATGAAAAGCTACTATAAACAATTTTAGAACCGTGATAAAATATATTGAAACTTCCCCTTGTAAAGTAACAGATGGCATCACAAATAGTCCTATCTCAGCATGTAAAGGAAAAAGAAATCCAAACAACTTCTTATGGGCCATATTTTGCTATCAGTATTTTTTTAAGTAACTGCACAACCTTAGCATCAGTTTCTGTTGAGATACTGCATCCACACTTTAATGGCAGAATATGTCCCTGTGTAATCAAGAAAGAGCAATATTCTATTACAGCAGGGCAATGTACAAATACAGACAGATGTGGCATGTGCTTCAGTTTCCATTAGCAAAAAAAAGAAGCTGCAAATAGGAAGCAATTTTGAAACCTGCCACCATAATTGCAAACCCATTAGTGATGTATCAGGGATGGTGCAGTTGATGTGTTCCCTCCAGAATGACGCAAAGTTGTCTATAAAATTTGAACTCACTAAGGAGAGATGTGGATATAAAATAAGATGCTGTAAGATCCTTAAGGCATGGCTGATTTTAAAGCTGAAACTCCCTGAAATTAGGAGTTAGTGAAACAGCAGTGATGGAATAAATGTGTTTTCTTCAGTTATTTCTATTGGTGCAAGGAAATGAAATAAAATAAAACTAAAAAAAGAAATGAAACCAAATAAAAGGCCCCCAATACCAAAAAAAATCCCAAAGCCCTAAAGCATATAATTTGTATCAGAGGCAAATGAATGCTGGATAATTTAGTGGATCCAGATAGAGGAGTCATGACTGAAAGGAAGATGCTCCATTAGGTGAGAAATCATGTCTGGAACAATCTGCACTAAAGCCCAATGATTTCTCCTCATGGAAAATACCTGGCAGAAAGAGGAAATGAGAACATGATGCATGTCTGCATGTATAGCAGTTAATGAATCTATAAGCAAGAGAGAATGAGAAAAACGTAGATGAGGAAAACCATGTTTCATTTCATTAGAGGGAATTCCAAAATGGCAGGTTGGTGATGGTATTAGGGTTAGAGGGAGAGGAGAACAGGAAGGGATTTAGGAAGGATGCAGCTGAAAATTATTTATCTGCTGAGCATCCTGGGTGACCCTGACTTGAGTACCAAAGAGCTCTTTGAGCAAAGCTGCTGGCAAGCCCCACTTCAGATGTGTGTGTGATTCTGCATGGTTTTAAGCTTGTCTTGCTGAGTATATACAATACATTTTGGACTCCGAGCAATCACCAATGGGCTATTGCCGGATGAGAAGCTCTAAACATTTGCCCTTCTGTTGTCTTCCTACTGTGGGACTTGTGTGGTGGGTGGTATTGCTTTTCATTTGAGATAAACAACAAAGATGCATGGCAGAAAGAATATATGCACTTTAATCACTTTTTTTCCTTGCAATGTAGTTGTGGATATTTGTAGCATTCATAATTAGCAGAGGAACAGATGGCAAAAGCTTGATTTAAAACAGAGCATCCATCGAGTGATCATGTGCTGCTGCAAGCTTATTTGGGAAGGAGTTTGTTCCCTTGGATGATGCTCCAATACAGTGGTGCAGGAGTAAAGTTGGAAGATAATTTCCTAACAGTTGGTATAATTCAGTGTGTAGGACACATATAAAGCATGGAAAACATTTAAACTTACAAACTATCTCCTGGATGTTCATGTCTTGTGCTGCAAAAGGATGAGTTTCAACCTTCACTGTTCTGCAAAGCTGAAACCTGTTATGTATGAATTTATGAACAGGGGAAGTACAGCAAAATGTCCCTAAGATTTCCCCATTCCTATAGCTGCACAGCAGAGAACAATTCAGTTGTTCTGTGCTCAAATTTCGGTAACTACTGTGTTGTAGCTTAGTCAAAAAACACCCCCAACAAAACAAATAAAAAAGCCCCCTATATATATTTCTCTTGTGTGCTTCCAGCATTAACACGGTGCTGCAATTTTTCAAAGCTGTGGAAAACATGAGAAGATTTTGTCAGCATTTCACCACGACACTTGTTTCACTTAGAAAGCCAGAGGGCAAAACAAAGTGGTTTCTTTTGGTCCTTGTAATCTTTTTAGAAGGCAGTGGTAGCCCAGCAGGCACAATCACTGAGATATGTATGAGGTAATGTTCGAAATGATGAGATTCTGAATGTACAGGCTGATTGATTAGTTGCGTGATTCCATGTTCCAAATTCAAAACTTGAAATATTTGATTTTAAGGAGAGGTAGGTGCAAGGAGAAGGTTGCTGAAGAGAAAAATAAGCGAAACCTGTTTTTCACTGATAGAGACACAGTGTTCTCCATCCCAAAGGAGCTGAATGGATTATTGCAACCATCCAATCTAGTCGAGATCACGTTTTCTTTTTTTGCTTTTACCTATTCTTAAAAAAAGATAAACGAACCCATTTTGAGATATTTATCTCTGTCAGATGACCTGTAATTACCTTCAAGTCACAATGAACTGGATATTCTCTTTCTCTGTGAAACTATATCACTCTTTCTCCCTGCAGACTCTATGGATGGAGACAAAAAATATTTCTATGAGAACAGTAGTGCCATTCCCTCTATGTATGCAATATTTTGGGGGATGTCTGTAATAGCCAATGAAATGATCTTTGATAGCTCTGATTTTTCTCCAGATGCTGAACTATAAATTTAAATATATTGTGAGCTGTGTTTTCTTTTTCTTTTGTGAACTCCCTGTATCTCCTCACAGTAAATAATTCACAGAATATAGTAGTTTTGTGTTTGCCTAAACAGCTTTCTAAGATTTTCATCTTCAATTTCCATGCAAAACTGAGTCAAAATTATTTCATTGATAAAATTAAATTTTCTAACTGCACCATTTCTGCATTGACAAAACTGAATGAATTGTTAGTCCTTATTCAGTTCAGCTGATGGGATTTTTTTGAATTCTTGAATATATTTAGATCATAAAACTCTTGGGATAGAAACACTTCTGTGTTGATTGTGCAAAAAGCTGAGAGTTCACTGGGGCCTGTCATTTTTGCAAGGACTGCTGACCAGTATAAATTTTACAATACAAATAATTAATCTTTATCTCCAATTGACGTGGTCAGTAGCAGAACTGAATTAAAGCAACCATGTCAATATGAGGTCTTTTGTCTTTTATGGGGACAATCTCTCTGCCTTCTCAGTGTGCTGCCCTTGTTAAGAGTAGTTTGCTCAGACTACAGACAAATTTCAGCTAAGTTTATTGAAAGAACGTTACTTTCACAAGGTTTGACTTTTTCTGGGACTCCTGTACCTCCCTCTTCTTCTGCACATCCCATAAAACCAGTTCAGGTTCAGAAATAGCCTTTTCTAAGTTAGTTGAGGTATTTTCACTTTAGGTATTATCAAAACAGTCACAACCATCTTAGTATTCAGTTACAAGAGCTACAAAAGCAATATCATTTCAGTTGCCCCATAGCAGAATTAAGCCCAAGCTGTTTGAAACTTTAGTCAGAAATGCTTCCTTCACTAAGAATTTCCAGAAACTATTAGCTTACTACAGCCAGTTGAGCTAACAGTCCAATGAGTGGTGGGAACTTTGCCCAGTAGAGTTCCACTTTCTCACTTGTTTTTGAAGCTTTCAGTGGATTTTTAAGATGCCTTTCCTCATAGTGATTGCTGAACACCACTTCAGTGGCTCTTAGTTGCATGTTCATGGCTTCAGAAGATGCTTCTTAATTGCTGAAAATATGGAATAGATAGAATGATGCTGTATCTATCACCCGGGATCTGAAGTTAATGCAGTTGTGCTGCTCTAAACTCCAGCTGCCTTCAGGAGCTGAAGAATTACATGGTGTTCCCCAAAATGACAGGGCTTACAGCTACCTGCTGGGTTGGCAATTGTTCCTCCCAGCTTAGACTGTAAATTGCACTAACATGACTGTGCAAAAAGCTGAGGAAGAATTAAGGCCACCTAATACCCTCTCCTAGTGCCACCAGCAGCCCAGTACTTAAAGCTGTGTGTTGAGTGGCTGTGGATGGTTGGAGAAAGCGTGGGAGATGTACGTCAGGAGCGTACAGAGAGTGGGAGACTTGACCTTTGTTTTGAAAAGATCATTAAGTGACTGCTCAGCAGCACAGCATGAAAAATGTGCTTGGTATGGTGCTAGGGAAAACCAGTGAAATCCAATGACAGGGAGTAAACAGCATATTATTAACAATTGGGAGGAGTGACAGGAGGGAAAATAAAAAGGAATTTCATAAAGCAAATTTTCATTTGCTTCCTAGGGAGTATTTCTTTCTAGGGAAGGGCAGAATGCAAGTTATTGCTCACTTTTGTCCAAAGCACTGTTTATAGAGTGTATTCCTGATTTGGGGGAACAGCTGCCTTTCTGAACTCTCTAACAAGTGCAGTGTTAAATCAAACCGTGGAAGATTTGCACCCTGCTGTGATCATGCAGCTCTTTCTCCTCCCACCTCCTTTCCATATGCCAGCAGCAGTACTCAGCCTTTGCCTGCTTACCCTTCATGAGTACTGCAGATCGTTTTTACTGGGCCTGTGCACAGAGACCACAGAGGCAGTGGATGGTGGGTGACTTCCTTTATATTCCTGCATAGAACACAGCAACTACCCAGCCTTCCCTCCATGTCTTCCAGTTCATCACTCCTTGTAAATCTGACACTGATTTAACTTCTGTGTTTATTTAAGAGCACTTCTTTTATCTTTTGCTTTCACATGAACACAGTACACAAATAGCAAATGCTAGAGCGCTGTGGGAGTAGCTCCTCCTTCATTTCAGCCTCATCATTTCTGTTGCATAAATGGTTTTATTTTTATTTTCAGCTTCCACTTTCTGAAAAGCAAAGCAAAATATATGGATTTTTAATCTCTATAGTCTTGTTTTTACCCTACTGGGTATGAGAAAAATAAGTCTGTTTTTCAGAGATAGACTTCAGATCATGCTTCACAATTTCATGACAAATTCCCAAAAGTGAAACAGTAGGAGCTGTCACTGTAATTTGGATAATAAAAACAATAAGAAAATGCCAGACTAAAAGTCATGTCCAACCTCACTTAACAAATGAAATGACAAACTACCAGCTGGAGTTAAAAAGAATATCTAATATCCACAGAGTCTGCTTTTATCCCTGTACCACTGGCAAGGCTTCTAGATTGGTGCCTGGGAGAGCATTGATAATTGGCCAGGATATAGCTGCCCATAAGTGGGAGAGGCCACTAAATCATTTGGCACTTCTGGCAATTTTATGCCAAAAGAGCACTGGGATTTCTGAGTCTGTAGTGAGCAGGATGACTGCTCTGGAAGAGAAATCCTAATGTGCTTGAGATCTCTGTGGAAAGGATCCACTAGCATTTTGAGATGTTCTGGCAGGATGAAGCACTAATGCCACTATTACTGATATTTTGAGGGTAAAAAGCCTGAGTTTAAAAAAAAGAAATAATCAACCAACCCCGATTAAAGCTGTCTCTGGCAGTTTGTTCATATGAAAATTATTCACACACTTAATTACAATTACACAAAGTATTGTTTAAGATTCAGAGTTTTATGCCTAAATAGAAACCTGTTTAGATAAGGTTTACTGTTTATTCTCAGATGAAAAAATCTATAGCATTTTCTGCTGAACTTGTATGCACATTTTATAAAGAAGTCATCTATAGAATGAATTTACCTTGTTTTCTAAGAATTTCTTTGTCAATAAAGATATGTTCAGAAGCAAAACAGGCAGCTTTTTTTACTGTTCTCCTTGCTATCAACTAGAGTAGACATGTTCTATGATTCTATGCTGTTGTTATAGTTTCTGTTCAGAAATAACTGATGTTCCATCTGCTCCTCTGCTGTATTTTGCAGTGAGTTAAGCTGTGTAGGATTCCCTTATAACATGTTGAAGTCTCCCATGGAAATAATAGACTGTGGTAGCAGAGGCCAAACTTTCATGATTTCTGGGGTTATGAATTTCAATGTGATACTGGAGCTGAAAAGAGTCTTTGAGAATGAAAAATGGATGTTTCCTATCTGCATTTTGAAGTGTGGTGTAGAGAAAGTAAAAATAATTGTGTTCTTCATTTTTTCTTCTGGTGACCAGTTTTCTGACTTTTACCCATTTGGTGACTATTTTAGCCTCAAGCTAAGTCCCTGAAAACCAGATAGAATATCTTCCTGTTTCACACAAGTTTGAGTCAGTATTTCTGAAAGGGCTGTTACTAGTATAGATTATCCTTCAGGCAGTGCTCTCTTCCTTTGGAAACTCTGCACTGACATTTAAAATCCTATATTTGACATATTCATCAACAATATAGGGATAGGTGATGTGCTTCTTGAAAGAGATTTAGTTATAAAATATTTTGGCTCATTTCCTAGGTAAAGAGATCTTAGTAGAATTAAAGTATCTCAGATTTTCAAAGTAGGTTTTTCTGTTCTTTAACGCTTCCTGCTTTTTCTCCAGGTTCCCAGGAGCCCTCCTACTCTTATTTCTGAAGTTGATTTTAAGCAAGAACTCAGTTCTCAAGGAAAGAAAACATTATAAAGGGTTTCTCATAATACTCCTTCAGCTCTTCTTCACAGNGTAAGGCATACTTAAAAATAAACTGCTTCTCTCCTTCCCTCTCTTCTGGAGTGAGCTGAGAGGACAACAGCTGAATCATCTGAGTCATGCAAACTGCTGTCATTGTTTGATGTAAAGATGAACTAAAAAGCTGTCATTTGTTTGGGCATATTTTTACACTTGACTCACTTGTCCAGTGAAGGGGAGAAGTTTTTTTAGTTTGGGGAATTTTTTTTAATATTTTTGCCTCCTTTCACATGGAAAATTATAATGAAGCCATGTGTCATTTTAACGGCTATAAACTCTGCTGCTAAAAAAGCTTTACAGAAATCTTCCACCTCAGAGCATCTTCAGCCTGAAAGTCTGGCTTTTTTGCAGTTGTACACAAGCTCTGTGAGGCCCTGTGCAAACAGATCCTTCCTTCAAAATGTCTGGGCTTGTGCAAACACCTTCTTCTGCCCAGCTGTGTGCTGCCTGAAATGATTCATTCATCTCTGGACTGTCCGTGCTCTCACCCTGATGTTTAACAGTTGATCTTCAGATTCATGTGGTTTTGCTTTTGCTTTAACTTTCCTTCCCCTCCTCCATCTCTCTTCTTATTCTCTCTTGGTTTATGTTTCTGTATCTCTTGTAGTTGACTCTGCAGCACCTTCTACTTTTTCTTCACTCTGTCATCTCTGTTGTCCATCCTCTTTTTTTTTTTTTTTTATGTTTTGTCTTTCTCCCTTCTTTTTTCAATATAGGTCTTTACTGTTTTNATCTCTTTTGTCCATCCTCTTTTTTTTTTTTTTTTAGTGTTAGTCTTTCTCCCCTCCTTTTACAATAGATGTCTTTACTGTTTTCTTCCATTAAATCCAAGTTCTTCCAAGTCCTGTGAGTTTGCTACCAAATATTGCTAGACAGTAAGTCATAGCAGAACAGAGCTATTTTGTCCAAACTGATGATGATATGTTCAGTCTGATTTTCATCTTAAACCTGGCGCACTGAAAACTGGTGTGTATGCCTGCCCAGGAGTTCCTGCACTCTGGGACTACAGTACTTGGAAGAGTGAACCAGTACTGAAAAACGATAGAACCTTGGAAGAAGTGCAGAGACTACTTCAGAGTCCTAATTTCTCTAGCAGCCTATCCAACTTGTAATTGTAAGCATTTATTTAAGCTCCCTGATCACAGCTTCACAAAAAAAGGGGGAGTTTTTCAGAACTGCCTAGCTGAAGGAAAATCTCTACTTCCAGTTGAAGAGACTAGACAGGAGAAGAAGATGCAACTTCTTTTCATTGCTGTGTATACCATAAAACTTAACTTTACTGACTAAATGACAATTATTATTTTAATATCTCTGAAACAAGTAAGAGGTTTAATACATTTCTTACCTAATGAATGTAATAATACAAATCTCACATGAACTGGAAGGCTTAGCTGTCCAGTTTTTGTGCACTTAATGTTTTTTCTAGGACCCACATTAAAGCAAAGTGCCATAATCTCTTTGAAGTGTAGTAATTTTGAAATCTATTATAGTTGATCTCAAAATATTAAAGGAAGAGCACTGATATTTCTGCTCCTACAACCCCACAGGATAATTTCTTTATACTCTGGAAGATGGAATTTATGTCATTTAAGCTTTGAGGCTAAGCACAAGTACAGCACTCTCCACTGTGACTTGCAGGCTGCACTATCACATTTTTTCCTCATTTACCCCCAGTCAACAGGACAAATTTCTTTTCTGAGATGTATCTCTCTCCAAAGTTTGTTGGTATGTTTTGAATGCTTCTCATGTTTTGGAGTGTGTTGGATTCCAAGGGAAGTATAGAGACACCAGATTAGAAAGAGTTTGGATTCCTGAGAAAGTAGTGTATAGCTACCAGATCAGTACAGTCTTTCCAGCAAGTTTAAAGCCTAGCTAAAAACATTAATTTTTCTGTTAGACAGGAGATCATTAACAAGTGTGATTTTGTCTGTCCTGCAAATAAATTGAACAGAGCCTCTTGGAATGCCGGGTAAGGGATAAACACTAATGTAAAGTAGTTACAGTCATTTAACACAGGATATAAAGGTATTGTATAAAGCAAGTTGCATTATTTGAAAGATCCATTTGAAACCTGAGGTTAATGTTTTATTTATGTTGAGTATTTACCATTTTATAGGTGCTACAAAAATTAATTTAGTTTGTAAATGTTATGCTTTCTTTCAGGAAGAGGGTAGCCTGACCATTATTATGTAAAATACTATGAAATTAAATTGCATGATTTTGATCAAATCAATATAATGTTAGCTAATTTCTCTAGCCAGAAGTACTAAGGAGACAGCATGGCTATACTATGGTTTTGATACTTCGCTAGAAGCTTCAAACAAGTTGTTGTTATAATGAAGTTGTGAAGTCCTCATCCTGATAAAGCTTTATCATGTTCAGATTGAAGATAATGCTTCAGCATATTTCAGAAATTCAGAATAACCCCCCACCTGGTTCTCTTATCTTCATGACGAACCATGGTTTCTACTTATCTGATCTTTTGTGTGTGTCAAAGCAGTTTCCCTGAGAGCCTGAGAAAATTAAATGTGAGGCAAATCACTGCCTCTCTGTGTCCTATTCCATTTTTCTGAAAGACCTACTGAAATTGGTGGCATCCTTCCACTTTACCTGTACACACATTGTGTGACCACAGGGATGAAAGTCAGTCCTATTTCCAGTCATTTTAATGAATCCTTTTTTTCCCATTTGTGCTTAGCCTCAGTGCAACCAGCAGGGTTTTTGTAGACCCCAGTAAGCTGTTCAAGCAATTGGCCTCCTCACACTTTGAAGTAAAAGAAATACATAACCTTTCCCTTTCTTTTTACTGGTTTTATCAGCCAGCTGAGTACAAGTTTTCTTTCCATTCAGTTGCCTTTTGACAATTTTGCTTATGATTCTTGTGTATGATACAATAAGGTGTAGCAATCTGTGACATCAACTGAAGTTTTATAACTAGATTCCTTGCAGCAGTCTCTTCAAATATGTCTAGTTATCCATATTTCTTTCTGCATGGTGCTTTTTCTGATGTGAGTAAATAGGAAAACTAGAGGAAAAAAGGCTAGCTTTGGCAAGGAGGCAAGGAGAATGCCTTCCTTTCAAGGGGGTTTAAAATAAAGGAAACTGATTATTCAAAAGTTCAGTATGAATTCTGGTAGCTGTAACATATATATTAACTATTGATGCCTAGAGAGGCTGGAACAGAGACTAGACAGAGCAAAAGGAATAAAATAGGTATTTCTTGAAAGGCCTTAAAAGGGAAAGGTTATGTA